>CAIGRR010362019.1:0-14554 GCA_903798365.1 Fraxinus sp. 1973-6204
ATATTAGTGCTTAACACTAATGATGTTAAATAGTATTACTCTATACTTTTAGACATTGGTTTACCATTCTCTATGTATAGCTTCACTACAGTAATTCTAGTTGCAAGTTTCTTTATTCCACATATAGAGCATATGTGATTGTATATATATTTTACAATTCAGCAATATAACAGATCACGTTTTTCAATTTTAAGTTGTTGGAGATGTGAGAAATTTAGGACACTGTTTTCTGCTTTGATGGTTTGTCTTAAGATTGTTGAAAATGCATTTGATTTTCATTTATTAAACTTGTTGATGACCGACTTCCGAGGTCGGTTAAGTAGGTCTTAACTTGAGGTCGGTTCAGTTGTTAGCATTTGAGGTCAGTTATTGAAGTCAGCTCGTCTATCGTTTTGTTTGCACGAGAAGTTTATATAGTTTATCGAGATTGAAGGAAGCATAATGATTGAAAATCACTGACGAAATATATAGATATCCAATCAGCTTAGTGCAAATGTAAAGTTCTGACGTCAACGCTCGCATATTCCATCAATCAAGTGATTAAGCTCTCTCCCCTAAGTAATTCATTAATTACTAGGGACCACATGCAGAATTAATTCATAATAATATGACATTACAAGCTTGCTAGCCAATCCAATTGGGCCAACGAATGTACTTATTCAGTTTAGAATTACAGTTGACAAGACATGGAAGGCAGGATACATGCATATTCCTCACTATAAATACAGGATGGAAGCCAAAAAAGATAGGCCATGATAACTTCTCTTGAGACATAACAATATCTCTTTGTATCTCTTAATCATATTTCAAACATCTCCTATGTTTAAGGAACAATAACCTTGAATGTTGTCGTATATAGGAATTTCGCAATCTTTTATCATAATTGAAAACTTGTTTTCCATTAAGTTGGCTTGATTATTTGTCTATACAAATTTCAATGTCAACAAATTGGCGCTAGAAGGAGGGCTCCAACTTGAAAAAGCAACCCCTTTTCTTCACGAAATTCACGAAGAAAATATTATGATTGATGAATCGTCAGCATCTATGAATCAATCCCATACTCATCCTAAACATACCAGCTATCCACGAAGTACAAGGCGAGGTCGAGGTCAAACGGACACTATCAATCCTCAGATGATCGCAATGAGAGAAGCCATTGAAAAACTGGCGAACGTTGTCAATAGGCTTGAGTAGAATCAAGCTCCCACCCCACTGCAGGATACCGAGGTCGAATCCCCACAAAGGAAAAAGGCTAGATGACCTCCAACCAGAAAGATCTTCCAGTTCTCAGGAGGGAAATCTTCAAAAAGCCGAACCGAAGAAATCAGAGTTTCTCCCATAACCATAAGACCAACAGCAAGGAAAACTAACAGTGTGTTTAATAAATTGGGCTCTCAACATTCTCTCACATCTCCGAACATATATGAAAAATCCTATGCTAAGTGCTCAGTAGAACGACCAGGACCAATAATGAGCGCCTTAAGGAAAGGTATCACTGACCTAGAAGCTAAAAACAAAGGGAGTACAGAAAAATACCTCACAAAACATCATTCTCCTTTCACTAAGGATATTCTTGTTGAACCTCTACCCAAAAAGTTGAAGATGCCACAGCTAACTGGGTATGACGGAGAAGGAGACCCTCTTAGTCCCTTGTGTCACGCATTCCTGCTCACTTTGGGAGATAAGGCCCAAAGATGGTTCAGGAGGCTCCACCAAAGATCCATAAAAAATTGGAGCGACCTTGCTACAGAATTTCTTGGTCAATTCATAGGTTCTAAGGTGAGGACCACGCCTAAAAAGCGGTTAGTGAGCATTAAACAAGGAAGAACAGAATCACTAAAAATTTATCTTAGCAGATTCAATAAGCAATCCATGGAGGTTGAAAATATTTTCGAGGACGCCGAACTTATGGCAATCATCTCTGGATTAAGGCAAAAAATGAGGTTCTGGTGGTCTGTACATGAGGATGGACCTCGGACATACCACGAGTTTCTGAGCTGAGCTGAGAAGCATATTAGTGCTGAGAAAGCCACGTCGGATCAAGAAGATCTCAAGCCAAAATTCAAATCACCCAACTTCACAACGGATGAAAGGCAAACATGTAGATAAAGACTTCAACCGCGATAAAAGGAGGAACGGGAGAGACCAAGGACGTTCCATATCGCTCCCGAAAAGGTTTCTTGAATACCACCCCTTGAATACCACGCTGGAAGAAGTTTTCTTACAAGCAGAGGAAAAGAAGGCATTCCGCTGAGCTCCACCTCAAAAAAAGGAATACTCAGTGAAAATTCCAGAGAGGTATTGTAGATATCACAAGTCTATGGGGCATAACACTGACAATTGCAGAAACTTGAAAGAAGAAGTGGAGTTTTTGATTCATTGAGGTCACCTACAAGAATTTGTGGCCAAGTCTAGAGAAGCAAATCAAGCAGACAATCGACAGCCAAGCCAATCTGGAACAAACAGCGAGCTCAGATGAGTCAACAAGCTCAAAATACAATCGTCCGAGCTTAAATTAGAACTCTAATAAGCGAAAATCAATGTCTTGAAGGGTTCATAAGGTCTAGGCGGAGGCAAACACGTAATGCCCGCACCTGGCAAAATTATAATGTGACACGAACAAAACCTAAGGTCGGTATAGCTCTTCATGAGGAATGGTTTGGGTTTTCAGAAAAAGATTCATACAGAGTTCTGCAGGACCAAAGCGATGCGTTAGTGATTGTCATGATTGTTGTAGGAGTACGGGTGCACCGGACCTTAGTTGACAATGGAAGTTCGGTAAATGTGCTATATTCTCGAACGCTGGAGCAAATGGGAATCCAAGAACACTACCTCCGATCGTATTGTAGAAGGTTACAAGGATTCTTGGGGGATCCTATTGAAGCACGAGGGCAAATTATTTTAAGTGTGGATTTTGGAGAATCCCCTTGTCAAAGACGGATCCTTGCAGATTTTATTATGGTAGATCTTCCTTCCAACTATAATGGCATATTAAGAAGACCCCTGTTACATGAGCTACAAGCTGCAACCTCGATCTATCATTATTGAATGAAATTTCCTACTCCAAGTGGACCAGGTGTTGTACGCGGGAACCAAGCTGAAGCGAGGGCTTGCAATGTTGATTTACCCTATTCCCGAGTTCAAATGTTAAGGGAAAATGAGCCAAGAAAAAGAAATGAGTTGAAAAGGTCAGTTGTCGCCGACCTCACTGAGATCGACATCTTAGAGAAGCATCGTCGATGTGCTTTTGACGAGCAACTCATGTTTGAAGAAAAGGACGCAGACTCTTGTCCTTATTCTAGTATCATGACGATCTCTGTACCCATTGCAAGAATTGTTGTACCTAAGATCCTAGTTGATACAGACAGTTCTCTCAACATACTATATGTCCACACGTTGGAATGGATGGGCATTCTATTAAGTTTTTTGCAATCATATCCCAATATGATTCTAGGACTCAATGGGACCCTTGTTAAAGCCAAAGGAAAGATCAGGCTTCCAGTTAAGGTCGGCGAAGCCCTACGCCGAACTAGGTTAAATGTAGAATTTATCCTAGTGGACTCAAATTCTCCATACGATGCCATCATGGGACAACCATTGTTATTCGACCTCAAGGCGATTGTGTTAATTTTTCATTACTCTCTTAAGTTTCTTACGCCACATGGGGTAGGGCAAGTCAAGGGAAATAAACATTTCGCTGAGACATGCTAAGTGAGGATCAATCCGAAGATCCATATGATATGGTCAGCGAGATTTGACCTCAATTCATTGGACCCACGCGTACAAATGAAGGGTGAAGAACCACTAGAGGAGTTGGACAAAATAGAGGTTGGATCAGGCGACCTACCAGAGGAACTCAAAGTTGGTCACGGATTACAACCACCCATTCAAACCTTGATGTCGTCGCATGGGATCACTCCGATATGAAAGGGATTGACCCGAAGGTCACTTACCACAAGCTAGGACTTGACCCTACAGTACGACCACGACAACAACGGCGAAGACCTTTAAATTCAGAAAGGTACGAGGCCTTAAACAAAGAGTTGCAAAAGCTGCTCCATAACGGGTTTAGTCATGAAGCAAAATACCCAACGTGGATTGCTAACCCAGTTCTGGTAAAAAAAGCAATGGTGATTGGAGAATGTGTATTGATTTTACTGATTGGAATAAGCCATGCCCAAAGGCAGCTTCCCCTTGCCAAGAATATATCAAATGGTAGATGCAATGGTGGGACATGAATTGCTTAGTTTCATGGAAGTATACTCGGGGTATAATCAAATCCCCATGTATGAACCAGATCAAGAGCACACAACCTTCATAACCGACCGCGGGCTCTATTGTTACAAGATGATGCCCTTCGATCTCAAGAATGCCAGAGCTACTTATCAGCATCTACTCAATGCCATGTTCGCTGAGCAGATTAGTAAAACCATGGAAGTATACGTTGATGATATGTTAGTGAAAAGTATAAATGCATAGGATCATCAGCTGCACCTCGCGGAAATGTTTGAAGTACTAAGAAGGTATGGAATGAAGCTAAATCCACACAAATGTGCCTTTGGAGCGAGCTCAGGGAATTTCCTGGGGTATTTGGTAAATCGGAGGGGAATTGAAGCGAACCCAGAAAAGATACGAGCTATCAAGGAAATGCATCTCCCAACAAAGCCTAAGGAGGTACAAAACTCGACAGGGCCAGTGGCTGCCCTCAGCCGTTTCATATCTAAGTCGACTGACAAATGTAAATCTTTCTTCGACATTTTGAGAGGAGGAATGAAATTCGAATGGACTTCTAAATGTCAGCGCGCTTTTATCGAGCTGAAATTACAACTAACACAACCTCCAGCATTGTCAAAACCAAAAGCAGTGGAGGTTATAATATTATATCTAGCTGTATCTGACCATACAACCAACACTGTCTTAGTAAGGGATGAAGAGGGGGTGCTACATCCAATCTATTACGTAAACAAAGCCTTGTATGAGGCGGAGCTTCGATATTCTCCCTTACTTCTTGGAATATCCGATTGAAATCTTAACCAATTACCTGTTAAGACAAGTATTATAAAAATCAGACACTTCAGGTCGGAGGCAAAGCGGGCCGTGGAACTTGGCCAGTTCGATATAAGATATAAACACCGCTCCTTTTTGAAAGGACATGCCTTCACCAACTTTGTCGCAAAATTCAATTCGGCCCAACATAAGAATCTCCTCATCGCCTGCCGTGGAAATTCTTTGTAGATTGCTCTTCAACCGAAACACGACCAGGAGCTGGAATTGTCTTGATTAGCCCCAACAATCAACTGTTTGTGAAGCAACGTCCTTCGATTTCAAGGCCTCAAATAATGAAGTTGAATACGAGGTACTCATAGTTGGAGTAAGGATGGCGAAAAACATGAAGGTTACTCACCTGATAATCCGTAGTGACTCACTGTTGGTCAATCAGGTCAACAAAGCATATCAAGCTAGAGAAGAAACGATGAGCAAATATTCTCAAATCATAAAGCGAGAGTTCAATAACTTTGAAAATGTATCCATTGAACAGATTCCTTGGAGTGAAAATAGTCATGCTGACGCTCTGGCTCGATTGACAACGGGTGAAGGAATAGACATACATGTGGCAAGGATGTATAATCCAGCCGTGGAGGAATGAGAAATTGTCGCTATGGCAACTGACTCAAAACTGACCTGAATGGATGATATCAGGTCTTTCTTAAAAACATGTATATGTCCAAAGGATTCTGTTGAAACAAGAAGACTTCGAATGAGGTCAACAAGGTATACAATAATAGATGATGTCCTTTATAAGCGAGTATACTCTTTGGTTTTTTAAGGTGTTTAAACAAGAAGGAGTAGCTGAGCGCCCTGCAAGAAGTTCACGAAGGAGTGTGGGAATCACACTGGTGGACAGTCTCGGGCCCATATAATTCTAAGGCAGGGATATTTTTGGCCTACTATGAAGAAGGATATGTTGGAATTTGCTAGAAAATGCGATAAATGCCAGCGATTCGCTCCTAACATCAAGCTCCTCACATGCGAGCTGATTATGTGATGACTTCTTGGCTCTTTTCCTAATAGGGGGTAGACTTAATTGGTTATATGCCAACCAGAAAAGAAGGAAAGAAGTTTTCAATTGTAGTTGTGGACTATTTCACAAAATTGGCAGAAGCCGAGCCTCTGGCTAAAATTATTGAGCAAAGGACCACGGATTTTATTTCAAAAATCCATCATATGCAGATTCAGGATACCACATTCCATCGTGACTGACAACGGGAAACAATTTGACAACCATCGTTTCACTAATTTTTGTGAAGAGTTCGGCATCCATAAACACTTCTCTACACCAAATCATCCTCAAGCTAATGGTCAAGTTGAAGCAATTAATAAGATCATCAAGCATACACTGAAAGCTAAACTTGATGTTCTTAAGGGAGGATGGGCAGATGAACACCCAAGCATGTTGTGGTCTTACCGCACTACACCTAGGAATAGCACTGGGAAAACCCAGGGCAGATGAACTCCCCAGCATGTTGTGGTCTTACCGCACTACACCTAGGTTGGAGTAGAATCTATCATTCCTCTTGAGGTAGGGATTTCCTCTGCTCAGACGATGACATTGTGAAAAAGGAAACGAACAAACGTTGTGATGAGAGTTGGATCTGATAGAGGAAAAAGGAACGAGGTTGAGATGAGAAATGTAGTCTATAACAAACGCACTGCCGGTATTAAAATCAAAAGGTCAAGAATCGAGAATTCGAGGTGGGCGACCTCATATTAAGAAAAGTCTTTCTAGCAACAAGAGAACTCAATTTTGGGTCCTTGGAACCAAACTGGAAATGCCTTTACAAAGTAACAAAAGTATTGCTTAAAGTAGCTTATGAATTGAAAAATATGGAAGGAAGACCTTTACTACATCCCTAGAATGCAGACCATCTCAAAAAATAATATCAGTAAAATAACAGCTATGCTTTGTAACTCACATTATTTAATATTTATAATAAAATTATATGCTTCTAAAGTGTAGAATCGCTAACATAATTGCGTAAGCCCTGCTTATGAGCAGGCCAAGCTAAGGTTGCATGTACTGCAACACTTGACGGAAATTCCTATAAGGAATTGCCTAAACCCTGCTCACAAACAAGCCGAGCTAAGGTTGCATGTGCTGCAATACTTGGCGAAAATTCCTATAAGGTATTGCCTGAGTCCTGCTCACGAGCAAGTCGAGCTAAGGTTGCATTTGCTTGCATTTGCTGTAATACTTGGTGAAAATTCCAATAAGGAATTGCCTAAGCCCTGCTCATGAGCATGCCAAGCTAAGGTTGCATGTACTGCAACACTTGGCGAAATTCTTGTAAAAACCAAAGTATTGATTATAATCAAATTGAACTAAGGCTATACGAATTGAGAAAATTTCTTATATGGAGAGGTATTCACAATAGAAACTAATGTCACATATAAACATTCAAGGAAAGAAATTATTGCTGAAATAAAAATATTTAAAGAGCGAATTGAAAATTACATTCATTAAAGTTAAGAAATTACAAAGAGTTCCTAAAAATAAACTTAAGTACAAGAATAAAACTAGGGGATGGGGTGTCTCGGGAAGGAACATAAACATGGGCTACATTCTCCTCGACTGGAGTGATCCGAACTTCAGCCGCTTTAGATAATTGCTCCAGTTCGGCTTGCTGCTCTTTATACGCCTCCGCTAAGAAGGCAGTATCCCAATTCGGCCTTTCCTTATTTATACATTTGATGATTTCTCCCAAGGCCAGCACATATGTGTCTTGAGCTAGAGCGTCGAAATCAGGGGAAGCCCTCCAATCCTCCACTGCTTTAGAGGCCTTTAGCTCTGCTTCCTTCACCCTCCTTACCATTGTCGTTGTCCGAGCTGCTGCTTCATCAGCTCTCTTCTTTTCACTATCAGCTCGGACATCAACCTTCTCCCTCCCCCCTCCACGTTCGCAGAGCTTTGATTTCATCCATGAGTTTCATCTCTGTAGTAAGGTGGGCATTAGTTCATCCCCTATAATGTTCAGACAATCTTCATAATTTTTCTCCTTTTTCGCAAAGACCACCTTTTCACCTCCACTTTCTCAAAAAGGATATTGGCTTGATCCCTTAATTTGAGCATCTTGTCGAGCTAAGCTTTAACCTTAAAAATAGAAAATGTTGTATTAGAGGTCATGATAAGAGTATGATGTTAAAGATTCAGGAGCTTTACCTTTTCAGTGATCGACGTCATGTGGAGGATCGCTCTATGGTAGTAGAGCTGAGCTGAAATGATATTTTCCCCAATAGGCATATCAACTACAAATTGCTACTCTCTCTCATTCTAGTTCCTGCCCATGATGGCAGTGGATTCCTATAAAGAGGACAGTATGCAGCAATTGTTTTCCTCGCTGGAGAGGGAGCTCAGAAGAAATCCAAGAAAATTTCAGGTCGGCTCCCCACTAGTTCATCCGCACTTGGTCTCTGTAGATTGGGACATCTTTCCTGGGACCTTAAAGAAAAATCTGTTGCCATAGTAGGAATAGCCAAACGAATTGGCTGAAGAGAACTGGATGGAGCTGGAGAAGTTGGCATAGCTGGCCGTTCCGTAGAATGGTGTCTTTTCAGTTGTTGCTCTGCTTCAGATTCCGAATTAACCTCTTTAAGTCGGTCAGTGACCTCGGTATTAGTAACCTTCCTAATTGCCTTAGCAGCCTCAGCTGCTGCTGTCGCCTTTGCTGCCTGGAAATTTAGCATGTCTATATTTTGACCTGGGACAGAAGTTGATAAAAATGTTAGTTCTAAGTAAAAAGAAATGATATAATAGATGAGTTAATATAAAGTTAACTTACGAGAAGAAGCGAGAGCGGAAGTAGTGGGACTACTGGATGTTGAGGTTGGCGAAAGTGTCCGTAGTAAGGCCACCTGGAACAAGTTTGCATCTAAAATTACAAACTTGCAAGACCTCTGCCTGTTGGAGAGAGCTCGAATGGAATTAGCCTGACCTTGGATAACCGAGCTCAGATGGAAAGGTCTGTAAACTGCAAAAAAGGCTGAGAAGGTTAAAGAGAATAATTTAACATGGAAGACTTGAATCAGAAATAAAGTAATTACTACTTACAGAAAGAATTATAACGAGGTGGGACTATGTCCTCTCTATCCACTTCGGCAGGATGAAACTGCAAGTCCCCAAGGATGAAGAAGAACTCCTCATTCCATCCTTTAATTGAGGAGAGGGTGTCTAAAACTAATGCTCCCCCCCCCCCCCCCCCTCTGGTCTTAGTTTGGACACTAGTATACCACTATCCCGTATTCTTCCCATCCTCTTTAAAAGTAAACAGGGAGTTAAATCGGGACACATTTAGCTCGGGGTGGCCTAACTACTTCCACAGAATTAAGATCACTATCAAGGTCCTCCACCTATTTGGGCAAAGTTGGGTAGGGGCAATTCCCCACGAAGAAAAAAATTGGCGAATAATCTTTGGGAAATGAAGTTTCAACCTAGCTTGAAGGATCATCGAGTTGAGGGCTACACACCTAGATTGTGGAGTGTTAGCTCAGTCGGAAGAGGATGGGATGGATCACTTGTTCTACAATGTTAGGTATACTATACTTAGCTCTTATACTAGCTAGTGTGTCCCCCGTAATCACCGACCTATAGGAATTTGCCCCCCATTTCTGATTCCTATCTTTGTTACCCCATTGTGATCTCTCATCCCTTATTTCTCGTCGTTGTTCCATACTATTGGGGGAGTTGGATGGTTGTGGATAAACAGAAGTTATGGGGACGGGAGTCGACACTTCTATATAGTCTGAACTAGTGGAAGAAGGGTTGACAAACGGAGTGGACGATGAAGATACAGTTTCTTCCTGTTGATTTTCCCAGGACTGTACCCGAGAATCGTTCGAACTCATATAAAGATTTAGGAAAAAATATATAAAGCATAGAAATAACGAAGGGTATTCTTGAGGAAACGGAATACCTGAGCGAAGTCAACCTCACTCATAAAAATATAGAAAAATATATAGGAAGGATTTTTTCTAGAGAGCAAAAATTTGGAGATTCGATATGCAAAAGTGAGAATTGAAGAAGGGAAAAGTTATTTAAAGGGATGAATGTTAAAGGAAAAAATTCAAACCATAAAATAGTAAATGAATAAACGGTTGGATTGCATTTAAATTATTTCATTTAAAACTTCTGGGAGAAGGAACCCACTATGCCCTACAGCTCACGCATAAGTTACGAAGTGACACATGCTCCTAAACATTTATTGTCATGATTACCAAATGGGGAATTGTGTTGGATAAGGTCAGTCCCTCCTCTAGGTCAGCACTAACCTGGGGTAACTGTTGATGTCTAACCTCCGAGGTCGGTTAAGTTTGGATTACTGTAGAAGAAGGGTAGGTCTTAACTTGAGGTCTGTTCGGGTGTTAGCATCTGAGGTCAGTTATTGAAGTCAGCTCGGCTATCGTTTTGCTTGCACAAGAAGTTTATATAGTTTATCGAGAGTGAAGGAAGCATAATGATTAAAAATCACTAATAAAATATATAGATATCCAATGAGCTAAGTGCATATGTAAAGTCCTGACGTCAACGCCCGCATAATCCACAAATCAAGTGCTTAAGCTCTCTTCCATAAATAATCCATTAATTACTAGGGACCACCTGCAGAATTAATTCATAATGATTTGACATTCCGAGCTTGCTAGCCAATCCAATTGGGCCAACAAATGTACTTATTCAGTTCGAAATTACAGTTTACAAGACATGGAAGGCAGGATACATGCATATTCCTCACTATAAATAGGGGATGGAAGCCAAAAAGGATAGGCCATGATAACTTCTCTTGAGACATAACATCTCTTTGCATCTCTTAATCATATTTCAAATATCTCCTATGTTAAAGGAACAATAGCCTTACCTATTGTCGTATAGAGGAATTTTGCGATCTTTTATCATAATTGAAACCTTGTTTTCCATTAAGTTGGCTTGATTATTTGTCTGTACAAATTTCAACGTCAAAAAAACTGTTTCTAAAAAACTGAAGAACATGTTTGGTTTGAAGTTTTAAGAAATTATTTAATAATATTTTATTTCATTAATTTAATTATTCAATAAAATAGAACAATCTTATGCTAATATAGCATCGAACTATACATACATTTTAAAGTCTGTGAATCTTAAAATAATTGTTCATGTTACAAAAGTAAAATATTGTTATAGCTAGATAGAAAATGAGAAGAAAATAAAGAAATCAATGGACTTGTTATTTATTTTATTGAGAATCAATGTCTCATATTTATAGATTATATTTAGAGTTTAAGGGGTATATTTGTCGTTCACAAAAATTATTTTATTTACAACACTCCCCCTTGAATGAGTATTTACACAATAAATGTCTTGTTAAAATACTATTTGATAAAACTTGATTGAGAAAAAAACCAAAGGGGAAGGAAATAGAAATAATTTAAAATAATAAAATGAAATATTGTTAAAACATTGTCAAGAGAATCTAATGGAACAAAACTTGAGCAAAAGAAAAAAAAACAACAATAATCTCCTTGATTTCATCTATTAAAATCTTTTATATGATATATAGGACTGCACAAAAAAAATCGAGAAATCGTAAATTGAACCAAAATCGTTACTTTGAAACTGTTGGTTCTGGTCCACGTGGACCCGCGGTTTTTCTTTGGAACCAAACCAAATCGTTTCAAAATGATTTGGTTTAGGTTTCAATTTTCAAAAATCCCATAAAATCGAACTTAACCATTTTTTTATTTTTAATTAAAAATTAATTTTATTAAATTACAAATTTTCAATTTTCAATTTTTAGAAAAATACCAATCTACAAATACAAATTACAACCAACCCATTGAAATAATCATATAAAGTAAGTTTAGTTCGTCATTATTGGCCAATGGTCTTATAAGTTCACAGTACACATCCTGAACCGATATCTAATCTAATGAACTTGTCTATGGTTTAGAAAGAACGGAAGATAGAGCGTATTGATTGTGTGAAAATGTTAAGGTTCCCTAACTAGTACTACTACATTCTACTTCCTTAAAATCGTTAGAGAATAAAATTTTGTAAATTTCCAATAAAGCTGAACTCTATCATTCTTTGTACATTTAAACATATTATACTTAGTCCTTATTTTTCATCTCACTAATAGGACGAAAGGAGTTTTAATCAAACTATTACAACAGAATGTAACTCTGTATTTACTAACCGCTACATGACAATATGAAAAGCAAATCAGAAAAGGTAAATAAAAAGGAACAAAGATATATTTGTTTTATTAACACTTTTTAGCAACCAACTTTGAAAATAATTTATTCATAGGTTTCTTGGGAAAGATAAATGTAATTTAACATTTAAAATTATTAATTCTCATTTAAACTTATATGTTAACTTATTTTAAATATATTATTATAATGTCGATAGATAAATCGCGGATTAAAACTGAACCAACCCGCAAATTATGATTTGGTTTGAAATTTTTTCAAACCACGTGAAATTGTTTGAATTGAAAATATGGCACAAACTGNATATATTATTATAATGTCGATAGATAAATCGCGGATTAAAACTGAACCAACCCGCAAATTATGGTTTGGTTTGAAATTTTTTCAAACCACGTGAAATTGTTTGAATTGAAAATATGGCACAAACTGTCCAAACCAAACCTTGTTTACCCCTAATATCAAGTATTCTATGTCTTATTAACATTCATTGTACAATGTACATTGTACATGTCATATTAAAACCTTACTAAGAAAAGTCATGTGGAAAAACTCTAAAGAGGAAAAAAGAATATATTATTTCTTTAAAACCCCTACAAAAGTTGACTCGTTAAAATTTTGTCAAGAAAGTTCAATGCGACAAAATCTTGATCAATGAAAAAATATTATAATTAGTATTTATTTCTCTTAACGGTAATATCCTTTTAATTATATGCTTCAGTCATATCAAAATTTTCAAGAATAATATTAATAGTCATGCTATATAAGTTGACTATAACCATATTTATTATATGAATATCGAATTTAATGCATTGTTTGAATAACAAGATATGGGCTTGTGATTGCGTCCACTACGTAATAAATCATCTATTTACCAAGTGTTTACGAAATACATTTTGTTATGAGTCATACATTACATATTACAATTTTATTTTTCTCATTTCCTATTCGTATAAAATATATATACCTTTTGGTATTTGGATTGCAAATACAAAAACTTCAAATTTCTGTAATAATTTTAATTTTGTTAAGAATGTGTCATTTCATTTGGTCAATAATTTTTTCGACCGATATTTTCCAACAAATTTATTTTTGATTTCCTCGTTATTCATAATATAAAGCAATACATTTTGTACAAAATTTCAGTGACAACTTTTTTCTCTTTCACTCTATTTCTTTTCCATAATGACATAATTTATTAATATATATCAACTCTTAACAAGTACTTGAACCTCTTCTGGGGTTTTATAATTAATGTTTTTGCCTCCTAAATAAGATCATCTTCCTTATTTCCTCCATTTCATTAAAGAATTCTTATCTTTAGGATCAAATTTCACAACGTTACATATGTATCGATTATATAATACAATAATTTATCTTTTCAAGACATCAATACGAGATGGAGCATCTATAGCTCGTATATGACATTTTATTAATCTCTTATAGATTAGTAAATTTATATTGCAATTGACTTATTTTTCATATTGTCAAGTGTGAGGATATAAATAAGAAAATAAGATGCATTATGTGTCTGTGTTTGTACACACAAGTTAATTATAACAGGAAAAACTTTGATTTGGCATGATGCATATAAGTGTTACCGCATATAAATTAGCATTCTGAAGAAAGAAATGGAAAGTACTTTGTTCTCAATAATGATGATTAAAAATTAATTAAAGTTACTTAACAATTAATTGTGTTAAATCATTTATAATCATTCCAACTAATATTTATCAAAAAAACATAATACACTATTTTTATGGTATAATTTAAAAATAATGCTCATAATTTAAAATTTGATCAAATAATATTGTAAACTTCATGCTGCTAACACCATGCAATCAGCTAGTAAATGTATCTATTAAATATAAATTATATCTAGATTATCAACATGGAATACGATGGGATCCCATATGTCCACCTTAGTTAATTTTTAATGTTATAGAAATTTAGGCTTTGTTTGTCACCCATTATTGTTCCAAGAATGATGTAATGAATAGTATTTTTTGAAGAATATGTGGTTGAAATTTAAAGTAACTTTATTGGTTTGTGTGTTGAATATTATATTGAGTGAATGTGTGGTGAATATTGTTTACTGTAGCAAACAGAGTTTGGTAAAATGGTTGACAAACAGGGGCTTAGTCCTAACTCTAACTAGCGATCATCAATCGCCAATTTATAATACAGAGAACAAGTATTATATGGGAATTCGTTGGATTGGAGAATCTCTTGGTTCTTCATTTAATGTCCATATAAATTCCTCTGTTCTAAAAAGCGCGCCTAGGCGCCGTCTAGACGCGAAGCGGGATGAAAACGTCTC
>CAIGRR010362042.1:0-13450 GCA_903798365.1 Fraxinus sp. 1973-6204
AACGGTCACTGAATTCAGTGACCAGAACGGTCACTGAATTTACTGAATTTTTTTTTATTATTATTATTTTTAAACGTGGCGAGCCACGAGCCGCTCGGCTCGTGCCTCGTCCACTTAATATATATTTTTTTTAATTAGGCAAACGAGCCACAAGCCGAGCGGTTCGTGGCTCATTTACCCCACGAGCCGGCTCGTCACACGAGCGGGGTGGCTCGGCTCGAGCTCGGGCTCGTTTTTTTATGAGCCCGAGCGGCTCGTGGGCGTGAATAATACGAGCCGACGAGCCGCTCAGCTCAATTGCCACCTCTAAACGAAACTATCAAGAAGTATAAGGTCATATTGGTGATAAAAGGTTACTGACAGTATGAAATCCTTGATTACGTCGATACATATTCTCTAATGATGAGAGTAACATCTATTATAAGATACTTTCGATATCAGCTCTACGAAATTTTGAAGTACATCAAATGGATGTTAAAACTACTTCCCTGAATAGAGATTTAGAGAGAAATCTTCATGGAGCAATCTAAGGGTTTTTCAACACCCCAGTAGAAAAAGAAAGTCTATAAATTGGTAAAGTCATTGAATGGCTTAAAATAAGTATCCAAACCGTGACATGAAAAGTTTGATAATGTCATGATGGAATGTGGATTTAAGATCAACGAGAGTGGCAAATATGTTTATGTCAAAGATACTAAAATTGATTATGTCATTTTATGAATTTATGTTGACGACATGCTTATCATTGGTAGCAAAGATAAGATGATCAAATTCACTAAAAATGTGTTAAATTCAAGATTAACATGAAAGACATGGATTTAGCTGATGTGATACTTGGAGATAAATCACAAGAACATCAGATGGACTAATTCTAAATCAGTTACATTATATGGATAAAGTTCTAGAAAAGTTCAATAATGATCATTCTGGCATGGCTAGAACACTGATAGATACAAGTCAGCATTTATTTAAAAACAAAGGTGAAAGTGTCTCTCAAGTAGAGTACTCAAGAATTATTAGAGATTTGATGTACTTGATGAGTTGTACATGATCAAACATAACTTACACAGTCAGTAAACTGAGAGATACATAAGTGATTTAGGAGTTGATCACTGGAAAAGAATAATAAGAGTACAAAGGTACTTAAGATATACTTATTGCTATGGACTGTACTATATAAAATATCCACCAGTCATTGAAGGATATAGATATGCTAATTGGATATTTGATATAAAAGACTTAAAGTCCACTAGTGGATTTGTGTTCACATTAGGAGGTGTAGTTATATCCTTGAAATCCTTTAAACACACTATTATATCCAGATCTACCATAAAACTTGAGTTTATAGTTCTAGATAAATGTGGTGAAGAGACTGAGTGGTTACTCGATTTCTTAGAGAATATCCCAAGATTGTCAAAACTTGTGCCAGCAATAGTCAATCAGTGATTGAAATGGCACAAAGTATACATGCCAGAGTAACATGTATAATGGAAAGTCTAGATATATACATCGCAGACATAATCCCATAAGATAACTATTCTCAACTAGAGTTATCTTTATTGACTATGTAAAGTCAAAGAATAAGATTGAGGATCCACTAACCAAATGGTTAGATAGAGAGTTAGATAAAAAATTATTGAAAGGAATGGGACTTAAGCCCTTGAACGAATGAGTTATGCAAAGAAAATACAACCTAGTTGACTGGATATCTTAAGATATATGTTCAAAGGGACATCCTAATTGCAAAGACTTAATTGAATCACTATGGGTAATATTATCTCTTGCACATTCCTATGATATACCAAAGGATAAGAAGTAAGATTTTAATGATTCTTATGCATCGAAAATCTAGCGAAGTAATGTGGATTACTTGTAATAAGGTTCAATTCTTAGAAACTCTCGTAGAACCAGGTGTATGTTTATGGTCATAAATGAATGAGAACAAAATTATGTTATGATGAAGAATGTGCGGAATATATTATCATTTGGATAAAAGGCAGAACATCTCAAAGACATCCTGTCTACTGGTCATCCAATAAAGTAAATATACTTTCAGAAGAGGAGGTTCAAAAGGTAATACATACATATCTTATGCAGGTTTCAATCGTTGAACTATATCACTAAATCTTTATGTCTCTCATTTTCGCGTCGCCCCCAATTTTCATTCATGTGGAAAACTGTTGGAAAAACTAACTTAGTGGGCTACTTTTGGCATAATTTTGAGTGGGATCTGTTCGTTCATTTTGGAAGGTTAAGGTTGATTTGCATTCTCCTTCGTGAGAACATCAAAATCATGTATTTACTTGCCAAAAATGATAAGCGGGTGAATGAAAAATTGAATCTCAAAGTGATGAATTGGAAGAGGTTTTGTTGTGTTGGAGGGAACTAATTCAGGTTGTCTCATATAGGAAAATGATAATGGCCATGATTTCTTTATATATGATTACACTTTAAAAGTGTATACTCATGTATCAGATAGAAGCTCTTTCCACGTGCACACGCAAGGGGTGCAAACCAAGGATCGAAATTGAGTTTCAGACTTTGAAATTAAATAGGGCTCGACCTGCGTATACGAATATCAGACCGAACAGACCAAAAAATTGGCCCCTTGAATGGTCCATGTTTTGCCTTTATTTCCTATAAAAAAAAAAATTTATTTTCTCCAAATGAAACATTCCAAATTCTCTTGACTCCTGAAACTCATATGATAATATTTGTATTAATAGAGAGATTTAACATGGCTTTATGGTGGTGATAAAAGTTGTAACAACAGTAACTTAAAACCTGTTAATTCTCCATTAGACAGTCGGTTTTCCCTCATTCTAAACCTACAAAATTCCATATTGTTTTCATTTTCTTCTCTGCTTCAATATATCATGTTCTTGTTACTATCTCCTCAAAATTCTCAATTTCATCTAAGTCTTGGTGGTAGTGTTCTGACAAAAATTCAGTTCGTCAAAGTAAAAAAGAAGTGCTTGATTTTTACTTGTTTACCGTTGTATCCTGTGAGACATACGCTCATAAGAATTCTCAAGCACTTATGACGATTTTTAAAGACACTGCGTAATACACATACCTTGGTTTGCAAAATTTTTGTTCTCTTTTAGCCATTGTTATTTTCTGCAATTTTGTGTCTTGTTTGTGGTTTTCTGAAATAACAAAATATTATCATTACTGCAATTTTTTTTGTTCAGTATACTTCATATTGTATTCTGTAATATTATTTACTTCGACGATATTTATAGAAAGAATTGAAGGAGGTGAATAGTGTCATACATGTTTATAAGTCGTTGCATGGTACTCTATTCTCAAGGGATGGTACCGTTAAGGTAGTTGCGAGCTAGAACAAAGTATAAAATGACATTCAAGTTGATTAAGAGTTAAGTTAGTTAATTTTACTATGTGGGAAAGTGAGGTGTACTTACATTTCTAAGAGGTAGGAGAGTCTAAACAGGTCTAAAGGGACTTCCCCACCAAGATTTTGTTGTTTTAGAACATTGCATTTAAAATGAGAGCCAAGGGTGATGAAAGATGATGATCGGGGAAGTTGTGATCTTTACTTCATATTGTATCATGTAATCTCGTCATTAATTCCTAATAAGTGGTATTAGAGTCTAAGGTTTGATCTGCTTGAGGTTTTTGTTCTTGTGATGACAACCATTAAGTATGATATTTCGCTTTTGTATCGCAACACTAGATTTTCGTTGTGGCGGTGGAGATGCGATCAGTGCACGCTTAGATAAATTTTGATGATACTTTGTTGGGATTTAACATGATGTCCACAGATTACATGTTAGAGGAGAAACAACAAAAAGATTGCAATGCCTATCACATATTCATCTTCATCTTTCAAATTATATCTCCATTACATTAATTTTGTCCAAGGAATAACTAATTTACAAATGGATACCTAACAAAATTATCAATGACGTTTAAATTTTTTTTAATAAAAATCCCTAGTTTACTAATTTTTAAGCAAAAAACACAAAAATAAAATCTCAAAATTTGTCTTTCCTTTTCCCATCTACGAATATTAGAGCCATGATTAGAAAATTATTTTTTACCGATTATATTTATCTCTCTCTCTCTCACTTATTGTTTATCTTCATTTCCTATGAAAATGTTAGAATTGTAAATAAAGATTTTATAACTTTTTTTCTTTTTTCATCCGTTTTTTTATGAAAATATTTATTTGTAATTAAATTATAAAACTTTATAATTAGTCTGTGTTATATATACTTTGATTATTATTTATTTGATTAAGGTGACTTAAAATCTTTTTCTTATAAAAATATATATTATACATTGGGTGTGGAAAGAAAATTGTAGGAATTATCACATCGTATATGAGAACTTCACACTGTTGCACTAAACTCATGTAAATTCTATTTTAGATGAAAGTTTTTAAAGTCTTTAGAATTGAACAAAAATTTATAAAAGTTTTAAAATGAAAATCTATAGAAATCCACGGAAGACTTTCATTAATTTCATACAAATTTATAAAAGTCAACATAAATCATTATTTAAAAAAAATCTATAAAAGTTTTCAAAATTTCCAATTGAATACAACTCTCCTAAAAATTTATTAGGAAAAAAACCCAATTAATAAAAATTCTAATCAAGGAAAAAAGTACAACGTATATTTACTACCTTCATGGCAGGTCTTCAAATATTATGAATTGTCAACATCTCAAATTTCATTTTTAAATTACTTAAAATTTTGTTTGACTCTTCAAGAGTCCTTGCAGGATTATAAATTGCCACTAGTTTTATTAAATATCTTCTAAGACGGGTATGTCAAATTGCTTGAATAACTCTAGCAATTTGATTGACAATATATTTTTAGGGTTGAACACTTGAACTATTTGCTTCCGACAATTTTAATTTTTCAAGGATAAAAACTCGTTTTCTTCCTCCAAAGGTTATATTTTCAAGTATTAGAACTACACGTCCAAATATTTTCATGTTTTCTCTAGAGAATTTAATTAATGACTACATGGCTTTTGTTATGTTGGCCAATAATTTCGATGTCAATGGATTTACCTTTTCTAGTTCTTCTATTTCCTAATGTGATATAATTTTTATTGAGATCTCTCTAATTTCATTATTATGAGGTATTTGAATCTCTTATAGAATCTTAAACTCTGCAAGGTCTATCTAAACTTTTCGGGGTCTATTTGATGTATGTCTTATGATCTCTTCATGAGTATCATCTCCTTAATATGACCATCTTTAACTATTTACGCCATTTCGTTTTGGGAATTATTGTCTTTGAATCGATTTCTCTAATAACGTTTCAGGTGGGGATGTCAAAGAAATTCGTCGGCTCCGGCTCCGGCTTCGGCTCAGCCCGAAAAAAGTCCTAGTCGGGCCCAACTTGAGCTCGGTGTAGGCTCGGGCCAAGCCCCATTTTGGGGCATCGGCTCGAGACCGGGCTGGCCCGTACAAGCCAGAATATAAAGAATAATAATAATAATTGGCAGCTACGGCTGCCACTAAAAATTTTAAAATTTGAAAAAAAAAAAAAAAAAAAAAAAGAGTCAGCTCCGATCCTCATTTTTTTTTTGTTGACATGGCTAGTTTCAGGTGCTCAATGAATTGTCTAACTGGGACATTATTTTGGTTGAAGTAGCTACAATTGTTTAACTTCTCCACCCAATATTGTGATAATTGTCTAATGTACAATGACACTTGACAAACCTCGTTACCTTTCAAGGGATCAAGATATATCTAACTAAATATAAAAGAGGGAGATTCCCATTACTGTTCACAAGCCATTTTCGAGCCGACTCCGCTCAGTCGTTTGAAAGTCGGGTCTAAAAAAATAATTTCTCTTGTGGTTCCAGAACATTCATTAGAGAGAAAAAATCAAGGGTCCTTCCCACAACAGTCGCGTCTACATCGGCCCTTGAGCTCGGCTCTCTTCCCCAACCGTCGGCACTCCACTGCCTTCTAATTACACCACCAGAATTTAATTTCTCTTTACCAACCTTCCAAACTTCGAAAGTGCCGCCGCCACCATCATAGCAAGAAAGAGACTGAGAAAACGTCCAAGGAAAGCAGACGAGGAACGGGAAGGAGGAGGAATTCCTAAATTTTTATTAGGCTTTTCCATTTTTTTCCTGCGGGGATGAATTTTTTTCTCTGTTACAACACATTTTTCCAACGTGATGCAACTTATATTTGTACACGTGGAAATGGACAATGAAGATGTTGGAAAGCCAGTAGCAGATTATTTTAGAGTCACTGGAGATGTTTCAAAAGTAACATTTCTCAATACTTGCTGCAATTTCTCTACATTTCCACTGTTGCTTGAACAATGGATCTGTTAATTTACGGTCAATGAGATGTTATGCTGCTGATTTGCCTCTTATAGGTTCTGGGATACACAGGAAATGATGATCCTAAGAAATATGTTTTTGATGAGGAAGTCACGTTTGAGAAAATTAAGGTTGAAACTTTTAACTGCTCATTTCATTCCATTTTTGGCTCAATATCCCTTCCATCTGTTGATTTATNAGTCACGTTTGAGAAAATTAAGGTTGAAACTTTTAACTGCTCATTTCATTCCATTTTTGGCTCAATATCCCTTCCATATGTTGATTTATTAGAATTTTTTCTTTACTCACCTTTTCTTACTTGCAACAAATTTGAGTGGTGTAACATTGTTGTTGAAAATTTGTAGCTTCTGATTACTTCTTCTTTATTAGGCATTTGGAGAGGATTTCCTAGAAGACAAGCTGAAACCATTCTATAAGTCAGATCCGATTCCCAAGAGTGTAAGTCGTTTATCTTTCTTGGGTGATCAATTTATCATTTGATAGTGCTGATCAATTTTTTCTCCAAATATTCTATCGCGATGGCCAATCTTGGTAAGCCAAAAACCCACTCTAATTTTTCCCAGTTTAATTTCTTTGCCATTGTCAATTATTAATGGTTATGAGTTATGGCCCTTATGGAACGAGAGAAATAGTTTGGTTGGGGGCGGGGGTTCAGTGGGTTTGGTTCAAAATGTGTGGATATACTGTATTATTTATTCATTATATTTTAATCTTTTATTATAAAATGTTTACCCAGATGAACAATTTTGGATGTGAAGTAAACTGAAGAGATATATCCTTCAATGAGAGATTGCTTCATTTCGTCAATTTGATTTTTTGATATTGTGTCCGTCATTAAGGTTGAAAGTTAGGCTTTTGTTTCATATTTGGGAGTCCGTATATGAACTTCTTAAAATTGTGCTTATTGCTATATAATTCTATGATTCTTATAGAATGTGGGAATTTGGGCATCTCTTTTTGGATGGTGCCTTAAGATGTGTGGTTAGCAATTTTCTGATTGGTTTTCTAATAGATAACCAATTTTGGTTAATGTTTATCTTGGATTAAAAATTGTGTAGTATGTTTCTGCTACAACATTGTGATTAATTTCTGTCTTGAAATAATTTGGCTGCATTCATATAGCCATCTTACTTCATTCCGTGAAGCTTCTTGTGTGATCTTAGCAGGCATTGTACATCTGGCCTCCAGAGTGACGTCACAATTGAAATCAGAGAAATGTCCTTTCATCTTCACAAGGTGTATTCTTGAGCTTTTGAGGCCTAATTCGTGTTTTAGTTGCAGCATGAGTTAGTGATAGCACTGTTAAATGAGATAATTTTCTGTTAATTAGTCACTGATCATAGTTTTTACCATTTTTCTGTTAATTAGACACTCACATAATTTTGCATAATCGAAATTCCTGTTAAGTTTATTGCAAATTGCAATTTCCTTTGCTGTCGAGAAGTGGACTTCTCGAGAAACTTATTGGTGAATCTCAGAGTGCTGATGGATCTGCATGTGCTTTACAACTTGGTCAATGAGGCAGGGCGGCCAGCAGGTGCTTCCCAATGGAACGGTATATGTACTTCAACAAAACCACAGCTTCTAAGTGATGATTGGTGGTTTGAGGATGTTTCGTTCCTCAGTTTACCTCTATATAAACGGTTGATTCAAGCTGTCGAAGTAGGAGGCATGACGCCCAAGAATATTGCTGGTGCTCTCATGTTCTAGGCTAAGAAATACATTCCCCAGATGAATAGGCAGTCGAGCTTCAAGAACTTAAATACGGGTTCAACAATTTCTATCCCATCCGAGGCGGACCAGAGGGCACTTCTTGAAGGGATAGTTGAGATACTTCCAAACCAGTGCAAGTACTTGTAGACAGATATTTTATGTAATTCAATGTAATCATCCTTCTAACAAGCTCTGATTTCCCATTGAAATACCACGTAAGTAAGTTCTTACATTATTTCTTACACTGCATCACCTACACATGCAACGCACGTTCACTCACTAGTTTATATAAAAGAGTGATTCAAGTCCTACATATTTGCCCAACTTTATAAATTCAATTGTAATGGGGGAGAGCACCTAATCAAATTTTGGTATAATACATAAGTGAAGTCGGTAGCAAGCCAAAAATGATTCAACTATGCTGGTGGAATTAATTATGCAAAACATTCTGAAAACATAATTTTTGAAATTTTAAAAAATATGCATGATATTGAATAAAATTAGTTTTTACTTTCACCCCTAATTGTCCTTTAAACATGGATTAAGCATCAGAGACGACGATGCAATAATCAAAACTGCATTTTAAAATTAATATTTAATTAATAAATATGTACACTTATTGGACAACCAAGACGCTCCATAATTCATTGGTGTATAACATGAAAAAGTTAAAAAATATAGATAATTATCGGTTAATTAATTAATATTTAGAACTAATTATCATTTGGTAGTTCAACGGAATTGATTATAACTACTGAATAGTCGATCTCAATTTAAAATTAATTAATAATACATTTCATATATACTTTGATAGTTCACCAACAAATTTTAATTTGTCCGTGACCTACCTAAAGAATTTCGTGTTTCTTCTAACATAGCAGTAATATATCACAATAGAGATAAAGTCAAGCACAAAACACTTGATATGATGTGGTAAATCCCTAGCTAGGGAAAACATCTAAGAGTAATAACTCACTATAGAAAAATGATACAAACGTTTTGTATTTTGGTATTGCAATTGTTTCTTAACCAGAAAACTAATTTAAACCCAGAACTAAGCAAAATCAAAAGAAAATGAAATTTTTCCTTGTTTTAGCTCTTTTGACTTCTTAAGGAATGGAACCAAGCACACGATATTGATCTTCCGTCACTACTACGATTGTACTTGGATTGTTCCACAAATTGGAATGAGATCCCCGTTCTACTTTTATGCTGAGATGCAACTACTGCAATGAATTCCATCTTCTCTTAAGTTCTTCATTAATTTTGTAGAAAGCTTTCATCCAGTTCAAAGTCACAAGAATCAACTTTTCTTTCTCATTGGAAAAACTAGCTTCTTTTCAAAGATTTTCTCTACTAGAAAACTTGTACATATTTTTTGTGTTCCAATATTTTTCTGATCAAATTTCTATACCGAAGGGATAGAGAAAATATTCCTTAATTTGTTTTTATTAAAACTCATTTTTGTTAAAAATCTAACCAGTAGGTAAACGCTCTGATGACACTTAGTAGCAAAATAAAGGAACGAGTATAATATGGCAATATCAAAATCAAACAAGAGTACAAAATTTACGTGGTAAAAATATACTACGGGCAAAAAAGAATAATTTATTAATATTAATAATGAAGGATTACAAATTATATATATATATATATATATATTAGGTGTAAGCAATGTGCAATGCACGTCTGCTTAGTTTATATATCATTCAATGCCTCTTGGGTTCCTGACAGAAGATCAATGGGCACAAAGGCAGCCTTAATTGCTACTTAACAGCTACTTAACGGAATCCATTAAAGTTAACGGTGGAGCAAGAATTTCTGTCAAAACAACAAACTTTTGTTTCATAGCCATTTTTTATATAGAAGAGATATATATATAATGGAGTGTTTAGGATAAAATATGATTTAAAAAACCTGAAAAATCGCGAACTATTCGAAACTGGATAAGATCGCCACTCCACTCAAAAGGCAGTCTCGCGGACGTCGAACAGTTGTCGACCACTCGAGAGGGCTCCTCTCGGCTAGCGAACGCAAGCTTCTCTGTTTTGAATGCTAGAGCGGTTGCGACTTGTAACAAGCACCAGGCACAATGCTTCATTTTCCTTGCACGATTTCTTCCTCTCTTATTTGTAAATTGAACTCCTTCAAGTCTTCTTCAACTCCAAAATAACTTCCAAACTCCCAACAAACTTCCAAATTGAATTCCAACTAGAATTCACAAATAGACTTCAATTAGAATTCTCAACTAATCTTCCAAATAGAATCAGATCACATCCTAATTTTAACAAATCTCCACATTGACACGAATTCCACTGTAGTGAATAAAACTTTGAAAACAAATTCCACTGCAATAAATAAAACTTAACTCTTCAACCAAAAAAATTCCCCATCTCTTTCACAAAGTCCAACTAGGGCAAACTCAATAATTGAAAATCAACTAAATCCGAACACTGCTCAACAGGATTACCTTGGGCACCAAAGTTGCTCGAAATATCCCCACGAGCAACAAGATTACAAATAACTTAATAATAATTATCAAACAAGGAAAAAACATATCCTATAATAGAATCAACATAACTCACTGCTTCTATAGAAAGTTCTTTGCTAGACTCAATACCTTCAATTGTATTTAAAATAAAACCAACAAAATCAGCTTCATTGTACCTTTGTGGAGCCCTATATCTCTCCTAGGTCTGTCTCTAGCAATGGAATACTGATGCACTGCTGGACGTGGCTGCAAAGCGGAATTATTCTTAACTTCTGAACTTAACTGAGATGTATTCCTTAATATAGATCATAAACCAAACTCCAAATGTACTGAACCAAGCTCAAAATTCGCTCGAGTCCCTAATTTGTGTAGATTAATATTCAAAGATTCTATAGAACCAAGCAAAACATATAACTGAGACATTCTCTGTCCCTTCAACACAATACGAGCACTTTTACTAACTTTCAGGACTCTACCTACACAAATGTACTTGTAACCTTTTGAATCAAGAGTACTTAAAAAGATAAAAAAAAATTCTTCAAATCGGAACACATCTTAGAGTATTAGGTCTCCTGACAATCCCATCAAATATCTTAATTCTGACCCTTCCAAGACCAAATATCCTACAAGGTGTATTATTTATTATTACCACAACACCTTTGAAAATTGTTTCATATGTCGAAAACAAATTTTGATTAGGACACGTATGAAAAGTGTAAGCTATATTAAGAATCCAATCTTCGTCGGATTTTGAGTCGCCGTAAAAAATAGTTAAGAGTTTTCTATCATTGTAGCAATCTTCTACAATAATTACAAACTTTATTACTGTAATTAGACCTTGATATGTCCCTCATATAACCTTCATCTACAACGAGGTCATCTCCATAAACCACAGATCCTACAAGTTGATTCATAATCTCCTTTATAAATAGAGCATCATAAACTCCTTCAATGCTGAGAATATCACGAATGTGGAAGATTTCTGTAAACAACATGTATGTAGTAGGAAGTAAACACAATAATATTAACCCTATATCTTCTTCTTCATACTTGACCTCCAAGGTCTCCAAATCAACAATGATTTCCTTAAAAATAGCTACGTGATCTTCCAGTGATATATCTTCTGTAATACAATGAGAATACAATCTATATTTCAAGTGTAATTTGCTGATTGGACTTTTTGTCATGCATAACTACTACAATTTCAACCATAATGCAATAGTGATTCTTTCCTTCAAAACGTTTTGAAGAATATTATTCGAAAGACGAAGATAAAGATGTATCTATGGTAGGGCCTTTCGATCCTTACGCTGTCTCTCCTTCATAGTACAAGTTGAGGACATCTTGTCAAATCCTAATAATGTATCATCCGAATCCATTTAAGTGAGCACTGCTCGCATCTTTACCTGTCAAAGCGAAAATATGATGTTGTGATCCAAAAGTGAAATATTATATTCATAGTTGTCATCACAAAAAATAAATCTCGAACTGAGTTAATCGAACATCTCTCTAATACCGCTTGTTAAAAATCTAGCCAGTGGGTATACGCTTTGTTACCACTTGTTAGCAAAATAAAGGAACGAGTATATTACTGTAATATAAAAATCAGATAAAAACACAAGATTTATTGATAAAAATATACTAGGATAGAAAAGAAGAATTTATTAATGTTAATAATAAAGTATTACAAATTATTATGTAGAATGTAAGGATTAATTCTTCTAGATATTTACTCATATATATATAGTACAAAAACGAGCCTAAGATGTGGTGAAATTCAACTATAACAAGTATATACAATAATAGTGTTTGATATAAAATAGGATTTAAAAACCAGCAAATTTCTTGAACTATTCAAAAATTGGATAAGATTGCACGCTCGAGCGGCGGTCTCATGGACGTTGAATGGTGCCCAGCCGCTCAAGCGGCCTCCTTGCGGCTAGCAAGCACTTGCTTCCCTATTCTGAGCATCGATCAGTTGCTCAACGAGTAACGAGCATCGAACGCGATACTTCCTTCTCGCTGATTTCTTCCTCTCTTATTACAAATTGGATTCCTTCAAGTCTTCTTTATGTTCAAAACAACTTTCAAACTCCCAACAAAATTTCCAAATAAAACTCCAACACGAATTCACAAATAGATTTCAACTAAAAATTCTCGACTAGTGTTTCAAATAGAATTCGGGTCATACCCTAATTCTAACAGTAATCTTCAAAAAAAAATAGTACTTACCATAAATATAATGGTAAGAAAGTTAAATAAAGAATATCGAATAATATCTAATCAAAAGGAAAGTTTTTACTTTCCCTCCAAGTATGGAAAGATTTGATTATAATACAATTAAACTAGTAAGAGTATCTCCAAGAGACTCTTTAAATATGAGATGTTTAAAATAGTACTTACCATAAATATAATGGTAAGAAAGTTAAATAAAGAATATCAAATAATATCTAATCAAAAGGAAAGTTTTTACTTTCCCTCCCAAGTATGGAAATATTTGATTACAATGTAATTAAATCATTAAGACTGTCTTCAAGAGACTCTTTAAACATGAGATATTTTCTATTTTAAAGGGTCAACATTTAAAATCATGTTTCAAGAGACTCTTTAAATTAACATTTAATTTAGAGAGTAGGTTTGACTCTTCAAATTTGGAGAACCAAACTCACTCTCTATAATTAAATGCATTCAAAGTGTTTTAATTTTTAATGCATGAAAACAATAAAATAATCTAAAGAAAAGCTAGTTAAAATAAAAGATAAACAAAAATAAATATTTTTTTGGGAATAGTAAAATTAAATGTTAAAAATAAATAGTTTGTTGTAGTATTTCAAAATTTTAATTCTCTAAATTTATATATGCTCTCCAAATGATAGAATGTGCTATTTAAAAATAGAAAGTCTAT
>CAIGRR010362044.1:0-11087 GCA_903798365.1 Fraxinus sp. 1973-6204
ATTCATTCTCTAATTTTCCATAACATGTTGTTAGCGTTCCAAGATTAGCAAAGGAGTTTGCAGAATTTACGAAAGATATAATTCCTATCTGAGTTTCTTTCTAAACAGAAAGAAGATTTTTGGTAGGAATTGAAATTATTTTATTTTCCGCTGTACATAATTGAGTAAATTCCTAACAGAATGTTTGAGCAAGTTCTAAGGCACTTAATTTGGATTATCTTGACATATCAGTCTCTGATTTCAATGATGTTTGAACATTGAGGGCTTTATTGGTAAGTGGGGCAAGCATTTGGAGTTCGCAATGAATCATTTGTTTGAAGCTGAATATAAACTTTTTAATGACGCTTTAAGATTATGGGATTGGATGTGTGGAAGAGCTGTTTTGCTGTGATAGCTGCCCAGGCAGGCATTCTTGCATTTCTACAATTTGGGAAAACAGTTAGTAAATAAGAAGAATCCTATCATGCTATTGAAACTGTTGGATACTTTTGCAATCTTAAGCATGAAAAATTCCAAGAGAGAATTTCTTATTTCGAGCTTCTGAATTTAGTGAAAGCTATTGGGCTGAATTCGAAGACATGGTCCAAGGCTTACGAAGATGCTGTTTGTTCCAATGTGTCCTTGATGAACAATCTTTGGCAGATATACAAGCATCTGAAAGGCACGAAGCTCGGGAACCTGCTGGGAGATACTTGGTTAAGAGAGCATGATCAGTACGAGGAGTATTATTCTACTATATACTTGAGAGAGAGCTGGGGCAAACTCCCTGCTCTTTTAAATAGGGAAGGCCAATTCTCTGGCAGGCGTGCAACTGCCCGTGATCTTGAGAAAAAGAGATTAAAGTCTTTCGGTGAAGGTGTTGATAATATGTACAAGAAGCAAACCTACTGGATTAATTTGGACAAAGACTTGCACGAGAAAACGTGCCAGGTTATAATTCAAACAACTGTCCCTGTTTATCGTAGCTACATGCAAAAATATGGGCCATTAGCATTTGGAGAAAATGTTTGACTTGCTTTTTCAGCCAAAGCGTGTAAGCCATGGCAGTTTCAAAATGAGGCACTTGAAAGAGAAATTTGACAATGGGGTTACAAATCCATATCGAAATTCTCCAACTGTTAAGTGAAGGCATACTTATTACTATTAAATCGTGGTTACCCTGAAAGAAGCCATGTGTTGAGGTCCTTCCTAGTTGTTCAATGATTTACCAGTCTCTGTATCGGAGCCAACACCTGACGAGCCCCTGCAGCCGTTCGTAATTTTTTTTTCTTTATATTGGGTGGCCTGTCTAGCAGCCGCCAGTGCTCACCTGGATCCGCTAGTGCTCACCTGGATACCTAGATCCTCCATTGTTTGTATATACACAGGCTCTTGGAGTGCTAGTTGAATATTCTATATCCTGTTCGGGTTCAAATAGCAGAGTAGGTAGTGGATGTTTCTATTGCTATTGCCTAACTGATTAGCATGACATCGTCTGAGCGTCCCAACAGCTTTGTCAAGGTATTTTACACTCGAACAGCACTAATTGAGGATATACTTAATTTCATGGCTGAATATAAGTGACTCAACTTGGGCTTTGATATGTTCATCACGTAAGGAGTATAATTATTTTATAGAAAATTGCATAATTAAGTAAATAATCGATTTTCTCTCACGAACAATCCAGTAGTACTTTGTTAAACGATAGAACTGGAAAAAAAAATGCATATGTGGATTATCTTATAAAATTATATTTGTTTCTAAACTTTAAACTTTCATATCAGATGTAGAATATACTGTAGGAGAGGAGCATTATAAGTTCTCACTTGGGCTCTTGTAAGGATATGACAGTTTCAAAGGCCCCGGCTAGTGCTCTCACCTTGTTTCTTCTCTGTTCACGAAGTTTGCTTGCAGTCTCCTCGATTACATCGTTAGAAACCGCAGAATTCTTCTTCCCTTGAGTGCTTTGCTGTTCAGGCGCTGCATTTTCTGCCTCCTGTTTCACTTCCTTGGCTACTTGTTGATCTTTTATTCCCTCGGAATCTATTGTTTCACCAACAACGATCACCTTTTCTTTCTCATCCAACGCTTTTGCTCCTTCTCCTTCATTCTCTTCAGCCTCGACTTGGGGAATATCTGTGACACTTCCATTCATCTGAGTCTCGTTTTCCTCCTCTGCATTGTGTTTGTCAGGTTCTTTCATCTCAACATAAGCTGAGGCATCCTGGTGTTCTGAAACTGTAGAATACTCAACAAGCTCGTCATCCTTGCTGCTCTCCAGTTGAACTTGCCTTACAGGTTCCATATCTTCCGACACCAACAGTTGAACTTGCCTTTCAGGTTCCATATCTTCCAACACCAAAACTTCATATCCCATTTCATTTTTGCTTCCAGCATGTATATTCTCTTCTTCAGCTTCCATAAATGAAAATTGTTCTTCTTGTAGTGTTTCAAGCTGTAGAATTTCAGATACATCAGGAGTTATGACTCTCTCAGGAGAGTCGGAGGTTTGTTCCTTCTTTGTTGATGCACCAATCTCAGTGTCTTGCTTCTTACTAACAATACTGCTCTTCTTTAGATTACTTTCAGATCTAGCATACAAAGGCCGGTTTTTTCCACCATCCTTTGTCGATTTCAACAATTTATCTGGAACAGATTTTTGTGCTTTGGTGGTTTTACCCGAAAAAGATGAAGATCGTAGTGCGGGATTAGGTGAAATGCGTGTTTTTGGTGTACGAGAAGGTGATGACGATCCAGCCTTGTCCAAGGATTTTGTTCTCGTAAGATTTAGCTTTTTAGACGCATCGCTTGAAACTTGTTTCTTGATGAGTTGCTTAGAAACATCGGGACTTGAACTCAAAGTCGGCTTGAGATAATTTGGAGTATGTTTTTCTGATGCAGGTGGATCGGGAGGATCCCTCGATTTGGAAAGGCTCAGACAACGATTCTTCTGTGTGGTGCTCCCATGAAGTTGATGTGAAGCCGTCCCCTTTTTCTCATTTCCAGGTGCACTCTCTCTTCCTCTTGTTGCCATTTACGACTATTAATTTAGCACCTGCATTTAGGAAACATATGCAACATAAACATAGGTATTCTCCATCCGTGTTACACATTAGACTGAATATTACTGTACAAGATAAGTTACAAATTTTGTCGCATACCTCTACTCTTAGCTCCGAGCGTATCTAGATGAAAGGTAGAAAATGACTTCTTGCAAAATATAAATATTAAAATACAAGCAAAGTCAATAGTATTGAATTATAATATCAAGAAATAATGATGCATAATAGGGGTTTACTTTCATTTCAAAGATTGCAGGCTGCCAAAACGAAAAGTACAAATTAAGACATTTTAATTGGTCCAAGCATTTTTTTCCTAGTTTCATTCGATAAATTCGGTGAAGTTAGTTCGTTCTTTGTTGTTATTTCGTGTATATTCTATTTGTTTCTTATGAACATATTTGGGAAAAATGCAAAAAAATTTCTTCCCATACGTTCGTGTTCTACACAAGCATGTCGATACAGGTATAAGATGGGTTGAGTTAGAGACTGACGCACCCACAATTACTTGTGAGGCTAGTGTGTACAAAAAAGCGAGTTTCATCAAGGCCGACATTTTTCCCAATGTTTTGCTTTTTCCTATTGATTTTCTAAAAATGAAAAATGCTTGCTCGACTTGGCCTTTACAGGCTGGCTGGATGGCTGGCCTGGCCGACATGAGAGAGAGAGAGAGAGAGAGAGAGAGAGAGAGAGAGAGAGAGAGAGAGAACCTGGAACAATGCAAAAAAATGGAAGACTTCGCCATTGTTGAAGAATTCGAGAACAGAAGATAGTTGAATAGGTTGTCTTATTATACTAAAGAAGACGTGGTTGGCAAAGAGACTGACTATTCGGCAATTTAAGGGTTTATTTGTTTGTTAAATGAGCGTAAAACATGCACTACCCAATATACCTATAGGAGTGGTGGAGAGCACATATATCTAAGTTCTAACAATTTCTTTATCATCCAAAACTATTTATTTGGTATGTTAGATACGACCGGTATAAGACTGTTCAATCTGTAAAATTGAACGGGTGTAATATGACATTTATCCCGTGTTTGGTATAGCTAAAAATCAGAATTTTAGTAGATTTTGATAAAATAATAATAATAATAATAATAATGAATTGTGTTGTTGAAATATTGATAAAAGCTGTGGGCTCCATAAAATGTATAATTAAAAATTAATTATTATTTTTTACTTGAATTTTTATCATTTTTTTAAGCTATGCCAAATAGGAACCTAATTTGTCATAGATACTAAAAATTAAGGTATACGATAGGACTTAAGAGCGACATTTATTAGGAATTCGAATTAGAGTGTTTTCTTGTTTCCAATGTACAAAAAAGCATCTCATTCGTCGATTCATGCAAGGTATAGTTGTATGTAGAGGTGTAAATTTGTTTGACATTGTCCATATCTTTTTGATGGCCATTGTTTTGCCTATGCCTTCTTATATATATCTTTACATTAATCAATATTCTATCAATTCAAGTATTTTGTCTACACAAGGAATGACATTTTTAAAATTTTCATTTTTCACACAAAATTATATATTTTTATCACAACATTTTATATTCGTCTCTACTTAAAGTTTAATAGTAAAAGAAGGAAACGAACGTAAAAAAAACAGAGACCCAAAGAGTTATGTATGAATTCTTGAAATTTGTTAAATTGCAAAATTGTATAAAGCTATAACAACTTAAAAATCTATTTTAAGATTCAAAATAATATATTATTTTACTTGATTTTTTAAAATTTTATTCATTGAACATAAATTATTTATTAGATGATGACAACTAATAATTTCCATTTGTTCATAAATGACAATCATGTTTGTATCTTTTGTACCACTACTTGATAATCATTTTATCATTACTTGAAAATTGTTTGAAAACAAACATTNTTCATTGAACATAAATTATTTATTAGATGATGACAACTAATAATTTCCATTTGTTCATAAATGACAATCATGTTTGTATCTTTTGTACCACTACTTGATAATCATTTTATCATTACTTGAAAATTGTTTGAAAACAAACATTTTCTCGAATTCATGCATAGTTTGTATATTAAGCTGTAAATTCTGTATGAATTGGGTCATCGAGTCCTACGGTTCGTCCCAACTTTAGCTTGACACAACTTGGTATATGGGTTAGTCTACTTGGGAAATACAAGTCGAATCTTAACCAACTCAAATTCAATTAGAAAATGTTTTTTTTTTTTTTTAAATAGTGCAAATCATGTGAGATAGTGACATACTTATTTAAAAAGTAATAAGAAAGAAATAGGAAGTACTTGAATGGGTCAAGAGGGGCCAGCCAAGTGTTTCACTTGAAATTAGTCGTGGGCATTTTTATTATTTTTTTTAGTTGGTTCCAATCCACAAAATTTAAACAAATGCCAGACATTCATCATGGATATGGTATTTTGTTTTTTTTTTCCATTATTGGAGTTCCAAGTTTTTTTCAGGTTGTGTGGGGGGACAAATTACCTCATTTCTCTGCAGTGGCACATCATGCAATTTTTTACAGTGTTATCAATAAATCGGACTACTCGGATTCGGAATGATCTATTTGGTAAAATAGTTCGATCCGAATTAATTAAGAATGGCAAAAAAACTCGACAAACTCGATACCCGCGGGGATCCGTCCAAACGGGGCGGGGATTACCCCTCTTAATCAGACATTCAGGGCGGGTAACCGACGCCCCACCTTCGTCCCGTTTAATTTTTTTTCAATTTTTTTTTTAAAAATTCAATACTTTAAATGAAAAGTTTTATTAGTTTTAATAGAAAATAGGAACTAAAATTATTTGTCTCAATTTAATGAATGGGTGAAATAAAATAAATTATCAAAAACTTTTTTTTTAAAAAAAAGAAAAAAATTAAATGGGACGGTAAAGGGGCAAGGCCCCCGTCCCCCGCCTTGCCTTAAACAGGTAATTGAGACATGGATCAATGGCGGCCTTTCAAGTCAAACTTCTCCAGTTCATTGCACGAACATCAGGTAGGTTAAGGGCCTAAACTGGGCCCTAACTATGACATATGGGCCTAAGCCAACAATCCTGAATCTCTCACCGTCCAAACTGGAAAAACAGATCTAACGGTTGAAATCTACTTACTGTACACAACAGGCAGGACGGCAATTCAGCTGTAGTTTGTTATTTGTTAAGCATTTGTTTGTGAAATTTATGGTTTTGTTTGCACTTTATTAACACATACGCATACTCTCTCTCCTCCTTCTCTCTCTAATAAAGGCTAAGGAGTAAGGCCTTTCTCGTATTGTGTAGTACTTGGAACTTTCTTCAAGGTAAAAAGAAAAAAAGAAATAAGAAAGTTTTTAATTCTTTAGCTTTATTTTATTTTTGTGATAAAAAAAAAATTTGGTTTTCTTGGTATTCTTGATTCATATCAGTTTCAGTATCTTCTCTAATTCATATTTTCTGGGTTGTTTAGTTGATTGTAATATCAATCTATATATTGACTTCTTGAATTTTCTTGGTTGACAGTCGATATTCTGGAGTTTCTTTGATATGGGATTCTGTTTTTTTATTTTTTATTTCTTTAAACTTTAAACCAATCTGTTTTTAATTCTTTGATCAACCCTGATTATGTTTTTGGGTGAATTTCATTCTTGTGAACTATTTCATAATATTTATTTATTTTTATTTCGATGCGTGCAGTGTGTTTGTTTCTTATTCAAGAGAGTGATTTGTTAAGACTTAATTCTGATAAAAGTGTTGCTTATAATGAATAAAAAGTGTGAAACAATCAAATAAGATAGAGTACAACTTTTCTTTGCTTAGTAAATAAAAAAGAAAAAGAAAACTAGCCTCCAAAGAGGCTGAAATATTTTGAAGATATTCCCTTGGACCATACAATGCTTTTGTTTCTCATCTTCAGAGACTATATAGTTATCTTCTTGACGACCATGAACGATTAATCGTAAATTTGTACATAAATTTCCTCTTTAGAGACTATAAATTGTTTTTTTTCCCTAGTATATAAGGTCTGAGAAATTGATTTCAGCGTGCTTTTATACATAGATATGTGTATTGACTTCTACAATTACTGGCTATGTATCTATTAGTATTTAAAACTTAGTTTTTGGCATAGTGTACAGAATAGTGTATGAACGGATATAATACCGGCTTATCTGCTTCAAACTGAGATAACATGTTTTAACGTGGTCAAGAATGTGTTAAGTGGTTTTATGCTATTGAAGCTCTGTAACTCATCCGGTTTCAGTAGCATGCATATCTATTTGATTCACTTTTCCTCTTGAGGCTTAAGCTTCATTAAATCCTTACTTCGAGCTAATGTATTAGGTTGCTCACATATTGCATTAATTTAATGCATCGGTTTATTTTACTGATTTAGAGATCACTAATAATATTGTAAATAAATTAAGGAGTCGTTTTGTCTATAATTGCATCTCCATCATCGGTTCATTATTTTTGGCGTTCAAGGAAAAATGCATAAAAATGTATCTCATTACTGCACAGTGTTTTCTCTTCTTAACGAAGGCTTATATTAAGTCTTTGAAAGCTCAAAGTGTATGATTGTTGAAACAGGGTGAATATAACTATCCATGGATGCAAACTCGGGTAAAAGAGCTGCAGGCAGAGTTATTGCCCCTAGAAAAGGATCTAATGCCAACTTGAAAGATAGAGCGAGTGACAGGGATCAAAATGCTCAGTTCTGTAATCGAATAGGATGTAGCGGCAGAATTAAGTACAGTCAGAATACCAAAATTGGAATCCTGGATAAAGCCAAATGTGCTAAGCCTTCTTTGGAAAATGGAAAGGAGATAACCAGAAATACCTCTAGGACTTGTTCTACGATGACCAGTGCAAAAAAATCTTATATGGATCCTAAGTCTTCTCGTGTAGAATTTGATTCATCGGAAAGTAGTATTTCGAGCAAATCAGAAATAGGGAGTTCTAGTGTGTCATCAAACGTTAGATCTCAAAAAGTATTTCATCGTAAATCAGGGTCAATCAACCAAAAAACACTGCCAGCTTCCTCTGTCCCTTCTGTACCTAAGAGCTCAGGCCTAGGGGCGTGTAATAGTGGTAACGGGAGCAAGTGCAGTTTGAGAAATCTGAAATGCAATTCAATATCTGATGTTGTTCCACGAAGTTGCTCCTCATCAGAATCACAGTCTAGTAGGAAGGATGAAATGAAAAAGAGAAGTTCAGAAGGGGAAAGTAGTTGTGGATGGAAGAAAACAAATACAGCAGTATCCTTTAATGGACGTGTCTCCCGTTCAACTCATGGCATCTCTATATCTGATTCAAGACATGGCAGTTGGACTCCCCAAGAGGATGCTAGTGGTGCTGCATCTGTTAGGACTCAGAGGCCAACCAACAGAAATTCACGGGCTAGGCTTTCTAATCAACATAGTGGAAACATTTCCCGATTTTTTCAGCCTGAAACACCTATTAATGTTGACGACCATGGTTCATCAAGTGGTCAGAGTTCTTACAGCCTTTCCAGCGATAGTGGTGATAATCTATCCAGTCTAATGACTTCCACTTCTATGGGATTTGACACTACCGGTTTAGTGAATGACACATTGCAGCTACATAACATGGATGGAGTTTCTGAGGTATCGTCCCCATTTCATATCAAAATTCATTTTTGATTCAATTTGTGGGCTTATGATGGAATTTTGTTTTGTTCGGATGCCTCGACAAATAGTTATATATTGTATACTCTCTCATGGTATAGATATTACTAGCACTTGAGAGGATTGGACAAGACGAACCGCTGACCCGTGAGGTAATTAATTTTTTTTGGCTCTTTAATATCTGCGAACTGGAATTTAATAATTGACTCTTCGTCTCTGTCTACAGCAAGTACTTGCCTTTGAGACCAGTTTAATTATTAGCGGCCTCAACCTATATGACCAGCATCACGACATGAGACTGGATATTGACAACATGTCTTATGAGGTTTTATCTTAATCTCGTGTGATGGTTTGATGACTTGAACCTTAAGTTTCTATTGTTTGTCGTTTTTCCTTTGGTAGAATTTGAGTTTACTCCGACCTAACTCTGCTCTCATAACTTACATTTCTTGAAAAGAAATTTGAATTTCGGCTATCTTTCTTTGGGGAAATTTATTATTTGAATGTTGCTTTTTCTCAAAAAATACTTCATTTTTTTAAATCTGGAGAATCATTGTAGGTCACCATTTTTCTTTTGCTACTCTTGCTAAGGGTCTGTTTAGGATAACTTGTGTTTTTTATAGAAGAGCTTTATGAGGAAGTTATCTTGATAAGCTTCTTCTAAAAGTTTCAATGCGACAAAGTACTTTCAAAAAATTATTCGAACATATCCAAAAGCAGTTTTCTTATTCTCAGAAACAATTTTTGGCTTTTCAAAAGCGTGCCAAACAGGTTTAAATCTGCTCTATTAATTGAGATTTCTTTAAAAGAAAGTTGGGAGTTATTTTTTGTTTTGGAAGATAATTAGGCCGGCCATGTGTGCTCTGGTATCTCGTGCAGTTTTTTTTCATGACATTTGCAGATGCTCGTCTGACAGGAATTATTAGCTCTTGAGGAGTGTATGGGTACGGTGAGCACGGCAGTATCAGAAGAGGAATTGTCGAAATGCCTTGTGAGAAGCATCTATCATGGTAGCCTCTGGGACGAAAAAGTCAACGGATCGAGCGAGGATGTAGACGACATCAAATGCAGTATTTGTCAGGTTTTCTATAGTTGTCAAGAATGTTTACTACTACTGATCTAAGTTTTAGTTATATGAATTTTTGCCTGCTTACCTGTCCCGTAACCTCCGGAAAAATATATGAACCTTTACATCTTGTGTAGGAGGAGTTTGTATTAGGAGACGAGATTGAGAAGTTGGTGGAATGTCAGCACCGGTACCATGTAACGTGCATACACCAGTGGCTGCAGCTGAAGAATTGGTGCCCCATTTGCAAATCGTCAGCAGTCCCATCTTAGTCATCGTTGTCTTTGTCAACAATCGAGACTAGATGTGGGGGACGGGATGATTCCTTGTGTATAAAACGCATTTGTTGAACAATCTTTCATTTATTTTGCACCTTTTATTGTCAAATCTTAGCAAATCATAAATCCTCAGATAGGCTGTTGGGTGAAAACTGTACATCATACTCGCTAGCTGCCTTGAGCAAATTCAAATTCTTCATCGTTCTCACCTTTTCCGTTTGAATGTTTGTGTGTTCCCGTAATTCCAGCCCTTCCGAGTTGATTTCTTGTTTATATTTACTTCTTTTTTATGTTTTTGGCACCATATGGAAGTTTGTACAAGTTCTGAATACATTTCTTATGATCCACTTATAATCCACATATTCTTTAAGACCCAAAACTTTTAATCTACAAAAAAACTTAACGAAACATACTCAATGCAGTATATGTCGATTCATCTTAAACTTTTACAGCACGAAAAACAACCTAAGACTGTTTCATCGAAGCCATTCTATCTTATGTAAAGAACAAGCTTACGCCAGATAACTTGTCCGCTTCAATTATTTAGAAATCAAAAGCAGTCTTCCAACACGATATTAACAGGAAGAACCGCATAAATTCCAAAGATCAAACCTCCTCCATAAAGGAAGAAAAAAGACATGGGGGGCAAAGGGGGGAATTTATCTTGAAAAAACAGAGAATTTGATTAGATATGTCAATCTAAGAAATTTAAATCACATTAGCGCGCTGTGCCATTGAGTTTCTGGTGGTCCACCAGTTGTAAGCCGTTCCTCCCATTCATGGGTTTCAGTTAATTCTATCCTGTCGTATGAAGAAACATAATGAATTACGTGAACATGTATAAACATACAATCATCTCCAGAATGTTGAGTTTTAGAATAAACTTAATATATAAAAGTTGCAAAGGTGATACCTACGGTGTAATAAAATTTAGCTCCTGTTTGGTATACATTAAAAATCTCATTCTCATTCTTCTACTCATTTTCAATCACACATTCTTTAATAAAATAATATATCACATCAATAACTTTTCATTCTTTTTCAACCACACATTCTTATCAATCTACTATTTCAGAATACATTCTTCC
>CAIGRR010362046.1:0-16696 GCA_903798365.1 Fraxinus sp. 1973-6204
AATGGCGAGTGCGTGAAGAAGAAACTGGTGTAGAGTATTTTATGTTTGTTGCAAAGAAACTTTGGTAGGTTTCATGTACCAAAACAAGAAAACAAATAAAAGGATTCAAGATTTCCTATCATAGTAAATCTGTTATACAGTTAAGTATTTGGAAGATTAGCTCGAAAATTGTAAGATTATAGCAATATATCACTCAACACCACCGCCTATACACGAGTACACGAGGTAAAGATTACTAGACATTAGAAAGGCAACATCATGCAGTAAAGTGAGTTGAAATAAGAGTGTAAAATTTACTATGAGGAGGGAGCTTCAGGGCCTGCATCATTTCTGCACGAAAATTTTTCATTAGCACAGGAGCAGTTATATAAGAAAATATTTTGTGATTTCTAAGATTTTATTTTACATTAACGCGAGAAACAGTTTACTTTCCTTAGATCAATCTAACTTGACTATACAAATTTAATTCTGCAATTAGAATCATACATCATAAATTCAGCAGGGGTTCTTGTACGACAAGTTCCTATTGTTTTAAATTTTGAATACACAAGTAGGGAGCATAAGAACCTAATCGATTTCTCTAGCTTTTCTGAGTACAAAAGTACAAAGACACGGTTCCAGTTGATAATGGCGGCTTAAAGCCTAATTTATAGATTTATTTACCTCCTAATTAGTGAACATTATATTTAAAATGGAACGTCGAAAATAGGAAACGTGTGAACCTTCGGGAGGTATAAAAAGAGAAATTCTCGAATGCCGATGGGAACTTTTTATCTTTATTTATGTTGCAATTCTAAGCAATTCTAAAGTGTCTGCCTTGCATTGTTGCTTATAAGAATGTTTTTTCTGGGTTGTAGCTAACTCAGGAAAGAGGGGTTGGAACTCACTGATGGTCTCCAAGAATAAAAATGCACATATACAACAAGATAAGGAGAGTAAATGTGAAAAAATATACAGGTATTGGCAAGTCAAGAAAAATGCATTATTTAGGGAGCTACATATAGACCAGGTATCTTCTGTAGAACAATTCAAACTTGGGTTGACCGGGCCTATTGATTAAGATGGAGGAAGATGGGTGGGAAACTGATCATCCATTTTACTAAAAAAAAGTCATATTTATCTCTATCTCTACTATAAAAGAGAGATCTCTCCATCACTGTTCATTTGATAAAGAGAGGATCAATCCATCACTGTCCATTTGTGGTTCATCCATTTCACACTTAATTGCTTCCTTTTTTTTTTTTTATGGCTTGTGCAAATGGGTTGTAGACGTGTAATTTATCGTGTATACAAATCTAGGTGTACTGTACCAACTTTCCTAGGTGTGAGGAAAAAAATTGTGTGAGAAATGTAGCTACTTTAAGCGTGTACTTTAGCAATCTTGTCAAAAAGGACGTGTTCGGTACGACTTAAAATCCAATTAAAATTGAAAATATAGTTGTTATTGGTCTCACTCGTCTAATAAGAATCAACAATAACGACTAATTTTTCAATTTTAATCCGATTTTAATATCTACTGAACACGCCCAAAAAAAACCAACTACACATGTAATTATTGTAGCAATTCTTCTGCGGTAAGGAGAAAAAGCAACAGCAGATACGTAATTGCTTTCAATTTTGTCAAGAAGTGGAGCCTTGTGGGTTGGCAAGTGGCACATTTTAGCTTTTACAAACTGAAAGTTGACTTTGGTGGTAGTAAGAGCAGATTATATTTTTTTTAGTTCCCATTTCATCTTTAGCATTAACATCACTCCTCTACTATAAAAGAGAGGATCACTCCATCATTGTTCATTTGTGGTTCATCCATTTCACCCTTGAATGAGTGCTGTGGTGAAAATGTTGGAGGGAGGGATTGAAATTATGCCACCGCCTAAACCATTCCAATATTGGTTCACAGCCAGGGTAGACGTGCTGAACCCACCTTATAATACTGGCAGTGATTGTACATATTCAACAAGTGGAACAAATTCTTATTGGTACAAGGAAAAAACAACCCCAATTATGAAAAAGTACGAGATACAAATGGCAAGTTCCTGAAGAAGGAATCGAGGATTTCTTTGCATAAGATCTTTTATGTTGATTGCAAACAAAATTTGGGAGGTTTCATGTACCGAAACAAGAAAACAAGAAATAAAGGTATATATGTTGCTGTAAGTATATGGAAGATTAACTTGAAAATTGTAGCTTGTTGTAATAACTAAGAATATTGCAATATATCGTCGAGCATCACCTCCTATACACGAGTACGCTGTACGCATGAGGTAAAGATTACTAGACATTGAAAAGGCATCATCTTGCAAAAAAGTGAGTAGAAATAAGAAATTAAACTTACTTATATGAAAGAACAAATCACCTTCAATGCTTGTCTCATTTCCGCATTATTATAGAGAAAAAGAAATGCATAAAATATTTCATTAGCACGAGCAATTATATAAAAAAATTATTTTGTATTCTTAAGATTTTATTCTACAATAGAAAAAATCATACTTTCCTCCGATCAATCTAACTTGATGATCGAAATTTAATTTCGCAATCAAAATCACAAATCACGACTCAACAGGGGTTCTTGTACATCAAGTACCTATTATTCTAGTACATAAGCAGGAAGCACAAGAACCTACTGAATTCTGCTCAATCTGGATCATATAAACCAAGTGATTTTCTCTAGTTTTTTTTTCTGAGTACAAGAGTACGATGACATGAATCTAGTTGATAACAGCGGCTTAAGAACCCGACTTAAGGACGTACTTTCCTCCTAATTAGTTAGCATCAGATTTAAAATGGAGCAAAGGCAAGATGAAACAGCATGACTTTTTTGAGGGATGAACAGAAATATTCTTGAATGCCAATGGGACCTTTATGTCCTTATTTATGTTGAACTTTTTCTAACCGACTAGTAACTCCAGGAATGCCTGCCTCCAGCGTCTCAATGCATTGATGCTGATAAGAAGGTCAAGAAGACATTATCCGATTTGTAGCTAACTCGCGAGAGAGACGTCACATTTGGAAATCTCTGACGGTCTCCAAGTGTAAAAAAGCACACCCACAACAAGGACAACGGCACCGGTTACAAAGCCAGGTGGAAGGGAGGATGCAACCCCAAGATAAGGGAGAGGCAACGTGAATAAATATACAGATATTGGCACTGCAAAAACAAGAGTCGAGAGACATACTAAATGTCAGTAAGAAACCATGGTTTGGAGAAAAATATAAAAATACAACTTTTCTTGGAGAAGTACCTGAATTATTTTTTAGACCTTTATCAACCCAAGAAATGATGAGATTAATATTAATAATTCACACGTGATCACGTATTCATACTTGACAAATAAAAGTCTAAGATAACGGTGTCTTATAATTCACCTTCCACCGAATATCATAAAATAGAAGTCTAGTAATATTTACATGTTCTCTACATTAAAATCAGTCGTTTAATATGGAGCATAAAAACTGTTAGAAATTAGCCATTTCTTTATTGGGCTTTCGATAAAAACAATGGTTTCTAATTAGCTCTAAACTTATGCTAGATGTGGATTGAAAAAGCAAAAAAATCAACCTATGTTCTTCGGAATTTGATGTGGAGTAATGTCCATTACATAAATAGAGCTATAGAATTCCATATATTTGAAGTGTTTGGATCATCAAAAGTCTAAAAAAAGTGATGTGCAATGAAAGAACTTCAAACCAGAAAACTTTCTGGAAAGACTGACAAGTTACCAGGCTACAACATACAAATGAAAAGCTATTTTCAAGCTCTACAACAGGGTTAATGGGCTTGCCACATGACATAGCTTTTGGGCTTGAAATGCAGCTATTCTGAGGGTCTGTTGGATTGTTTATTTTTTCTGAAGTATCTCATAGTTGTCGGTTACCATTGAGTCTGTATTTGGGTCAATTGGGAACTTTCATATTTCAAGGTTTTATACTTATGGATGAAGGTTTGTTATATTTTGAGTATGTTTGCTAGTTATTGTTTCTTTCAAGCGTTTTGGAGATTCAACTGGCCCGGGGTAAAGCCTACATATATAATACTACTAGCTCTTTTCAACTATCATCCTCTCATAATAAAATTGGATGTTTCTTCTTCCCTTGCAAGGTTTTTTCTCTTTGGAGTTTGAAGACAAACTTCTTCTATTGTTCAATTGCTTTTCCTCAGTCAAGAGGTCGTGCAACCAACTCTCTATTCGTGAGTAATAAGGACAACATTAATGAATGCTGNTCTATTCGTGAGTAATAAGGACAACATTAATGAATGCTGCATAGTGAACTGAAATGACAATTAAATTCAAGATGAAATCTAGGGAGTAAATCTAAAATTTTGCAGCAGTAAAGGTGTTTCCGGTCCTTCTTGTCACTATAAATCCATATTACGTTTTCGCTTCTTTGATAAGGTGGATTATTGAGAACTGGATATTATCAAACTGGAGAAAAAGAAGCTAATATCTTATCCATTGTGCATTCTGGTTCTGTCAAGTACAGTATTGCAAACATGCCCTTTTAAATACAATGGGATTAGCAACATATTGACATTTATGGGATCAGGTTTAAACTAATCACGGCTATTCATGACTGACATCGTATTATCACAAAAATTAAGGGTTTGCATTTCAGAGCTGTACACAAACTATTGACTAGTCGAAGGTGCACTTGCAGGAAAGATATAGCGATGTAGAACAATCAACATACCTGAAAATGTTGATGCTAGACAAGATACCACAGCAGAAGAGATCTTGAGCAGATGCAGCAATGAAATATTGAAACACATATTCACAATGATAAAGAGCAGTGGTAGTAAAGGTGCACCATCACAGCCTGTGTCCAGAGTAGTTTCAAATATGTAATCGGTTGTTACTTTTACATACAAATGGAGTTAAATCAATAGCTATGAGTATCTAATGGCATAATGATTATCTATAATGTGACATGAAGAAAGTAATACTTTGCCCTTTCTTAATTATTTGAACACTAAGAAAGGCAATTTCTGTGGTAAAAGTCGGTATTTCTTACTTATAGGAACTCACAATGTTCTATAGAAAGAAAATTCCATTACGGAATCAAATTTCAAAAGTATCTTTGCACAACTGTGAAATTTCAAACAAATCTTCATACTTCACAATGTTGATAGAAATATAATTTCAAGGTAGGCTTCTTCTAATTTCGTCGAATTCAAGTTCCCGTTTAAGAATTGAAGGCAATAATCGTTCTCAACTGTAAAGCATAGAAGATTTCATAACGCAGTTTCACTACATTTCTCAATTCACTCTCCTTAATTATCTTCGGCAATTACAAAAGCCTATATTCTTTAATATACTACTGTTCATGCACATACTCTTAACAATCACAGTATAAAATAGAGCAAGCAACAGCTGAGACAAAAGATGTTTTCAAGGTTTGAATCCTCCATCTTCCGATTTAAAAAGAAAAAGGGACTGGGGTCATAAATGGAAATTCAACTTGCTACTTCTTATCTAAAACTAGAAATTTGTGGTCAATGTTTCACTTTTAAACTGAACTTAATTACACTGGGGTTCTATTTACAGGAGAAATTGAAAATATAAAAGTGTTGATTATATGTTTTACAGAAAAAGTATTGAACCATCTTCATATTAACCTTCAAAATCAAATAGTTTAAAAATATTCTTCTTCCATCAGAAAGAAATTTTAAAACAGAAAAAAAGGATACAGTTGATCTTACATAATCAACCATGCCATACAATTTAAATGCACGAAAAAACTTGTTAAACCGAAGGTTGATGGGAACGACATGAACAAATTAAAAAATAAATAAATAAAGAAGCAGAATCGTGAGTAACAATGACTTACTCTTTGACATGATTCCAATGTTCAAAAAGCAGGCTGAACCATCTTTAAGATAATTTGGAAGTTGACTGAATGGAATACCCCATAAGTTTGACAAGAAGGGCATCAGGAGGCATATGAAAGCTGCCTGTACACGTATTAACAGAGTTCTCAGGCTCTTGGTGAAATTGAAGTACATGGTAAAGCCACAATTTCAAAGAGCTCTACGAAGCTTAATATCTAACCTGGTAAGCAGATCCAAAAGAGTTTATAACAAATAGATCCACGCTACCTCCCTGTCATCAGTGCAGCCACAAATATATCCAAAGTTATTGTTTCATCTTGAAAACATATGGAGTTAAAACTAAAATTTTTATGACTTCTACGTAAGATCATCCTAAATAGACTTTTTTGCATCTATGATACACAATACATATCCCATGATTTGTATAAAGCCCGAGCAAAATGTCATGTAACTATGTCAGTGTGTCCCATTTTCATATGATATGGGAGTACTTGTATCATTCATTATATTCTAAAGTGTGGTCTAAACAAAATAAGATGATAAACAACTTGCATTAACTCAATTAATAATTTCTTAAGATACAAGAGAAGGCTTTGAACGTGACTTTAATACATTGGAAATTGAATAGAATAAATGTGCATCTTCAGCTAACAACAATCAACTACTTGTATCACATAAAACTTGTAGGCATGTTGGTGCATAACGCATGCATCATAAAAGTAGGCTTTGAACATGATAAATGATAATACAAACATAAAAGTACGACTTTGGTGTGATACAATACATATATCACCAAAAAGGTTCCATATTAGTCCATTTGTATCTGAATCCAACAAGTATGCTTCTAGTCCTAGACCAATTTTCCTTTAAGATGTATTTCACCACTGCACGAAGCAGTTTCTTTTCTATAAATTGATTTAACTCCAAAGATCTCAAAATAAATGTCAATATGATATTTTAATGATATATCATTAGGGACAAGACTTTTACTCCCAAATTGGAGTAATCTAAATAAAAAAAGAAAAATTATGCACGAACACTAAAGCTATATAATTTTCACATGTTGCCAACATATCCAAACTTCAAGACACAACTTGTTGCATGTACATAAGATCGGAACTGCGACATACCTACCTTTAATCTTCGAGCAGCGTCCAAAAATATTATTTCCTACAAATAATAAATCTCACAGTAAGAGAATGTAATGGGGGCATGAAGACCACCCAATTATAATGCCACAGACCTACCTTCAAAACTGTATCAGCAGCTTGTAACAAGAAAGAAATGATCATCAACATACTCCAAAAGATACCAGCTCCCATCAGAGAATCAGCACCAGATCCACTGCAAAGCACGCAAAAGAAGTTAGCAGTATGGCTTAAATGTAACTCGAATTTATCTTACGTAAATTTACGTTTCCAAACCATAAGTTACTTTTTCCTTTTTGTTTCCAACTTTGACCAACAAAAAAAATTATTTTAAGACTTAATTGTTTACTTTTAACTATTTTAGGGTTAGCCAGACATGAATAATGTCATCTATTACTCTATTTATATTACAGACCTACGAAAGAGCTGTTAGAATGAGATGTCTTGTTATTCATGGCATCAATGAGTTGCTGATATACAATGAAGTACTTCAGTAATCCAAAAACTAGATACTGAAAATTTGCAAACTTTAGACAATAAAAAATGGAAGTACAGAATCATTAGAAGAGCAGCATCAACCTTCTTAAAGTTTTATCATCAAAATAAGTATTGAAGAATCGATGGAAGGAAAAACAATTGTCAAATTCTTTTCTGTGTATACATCTAAGGTTTGTTTTTGTTCCCCGTTCAAGTTAACATTCTTCCGAGAATATTAGTATATCTGAAGTACCCAGCATTCACTTGTAAGTTTTCATACTCACCAAAATAAAATCTGACAAGAAAAATTCAGCACCAAAATAAGAGCTGATTTTTTTATAAGATGACCCTCACCTAAAATTTGACAAACATATATTAAGTCAAGTGAATTTTGAAGCTTTCAAGTTTATCATCCAATGCACTTTTTCCATCTATAACATGTATTTTGCAAGCTATCGATATTCTTCAAATAGACATATAACTTGTCGACTTCTTTAAATTACGTGTGTGTGTGTGTGGCTGTGTTTAAAAAGCAAACTACCTTGCCACCGTTATGACAACACCAACTGCCACAAGAAAGCATCCAAACAACTGGTTAAAACTATATCTCCTCCCAAGAAAGATATAAGACAGGATAAGTTGCCAGACAAGAAAGCTCTGCAAAAATTACCGGATGACCAAATTAGGTCTGAAGTACAGAACAAGAATACTTCAGTTAGCAGAAAAGACACGTTCACTATGGGAAAAAAATATCAATCAGTGTTAATGCAACTCTTTTTAATTCAAGAATTGCATCAACTATGACCACAAAAGAAGAAAAAATCAATTATAGATTGTCATCACCTGAGATAGAATAGGAACTGCTGCACCAGAAAGAACAGCTGTTTCAATACGGAAAAACAATGTAAGGAAAATCAGAACTGAATCTAAACAAATATATGTAAATATGATGAAGTAAAACTGCTTCAAAAGTAACAAGATCTAGTCTAAAAATCATCCTTGTACTAAAATTAAGAAATACTAGTGTAGCGCCTGAAAACAAAAATTCTTACACAATAAATAAATATTCAGTCAATGGCTATTCCAAATCTCATAAAGACAAGACAAGCAATTTGGAATATAATGATGTGAACCGTTAACTAAATGACAGAATAAACCAGGAGAAGATAACTTCATGCAAGCAACATTTCACTTGCATGAACCAAATTTTCAAAACCAACTACACATTCAACAGTTTTAAGAAACTTTCACAAAGCCTTGAACCAGGCTTTTATAGATAATATATACAACACATTTTTCACCTAATACATGCATTGACAATGAATGCATGGTGCAAGAAACATTACAGCAACATCAGGCAATAAACTTGCCATTCTCCATAAGATTTTGCATTCCTGGACCAAACAACTTCTCATATTTTTGTATTTACTACTTCAATCAATTATGTTGTAAGTCTGACTTTTCTCTCACCACCGCTGCTATTTAAATGATATGATTAATATTTTATATTTCTACAGTGTAAGAAATGAGTAGCATAAAAAAATTAAGCCTGATTTGTATCATATTATGAAGCCTTCCTTCCATGTTATTTTCTGTTTGCTCTGCTTCAGCAGATTTTTGCTTTGACAGAAACTTTTATTTATGTGCCTACTTTTTTGGTTCAACAAGTTTATTTTTACCAGAGGTCAGTAACTGTAGTCTAAAACATGTTAGAGTTCAACACTGGAAAAACAGCAAATTTATCCGCCTGGTTTAATTAATACAATGAAAAATTAACTTGAGTACGAAAATCCAAAATCCTACTGTGAAGATTATCTCATCTTCCTTCCAGAAAAAGACAGAACAACGACATAAACATCGAGAATGGATTACCTCCTGCTGCCATTCCAGATGCAGCTGCAAGAGCCTCCAAGAGGCCTACAGCAATTAGAGGAAACTTGGGCAAAGATAGCATTTCATCAGTGACTTTGCCAGCCTGATAACGGAGATACAAGATAGAGAAGTATACAACTATGTACCTGGAAAGAGATGTGAATGGACCACAGAATCAATACAAAGTTCAAGTCGTAAAAATATCAAAAACATGTGAAATTTTGAAACCATGGGTAGACAGGATAGTTTATCCCGCAATGTTGTGCTTCATTATGCTGGTGGCAATTGACATTTTCCAGAGAATGAAAAACAAAATATGTCAAAAATATTCGGCGATTATTTTCTTTAAAATATCTGAATAAAACATGCGTACATCATAACTGATCTCATAATATCAAGTTTTGGATCCTTAACTTGATAATAAATATTATAGTTGTGATAGGTTCCTGCAACAGTATACTGAAAACAGAGCAATTGAAGATAAAGACCAGCACCAAATGATTGGAACGAAGACCATCTAAAACTGCAATTGAATTATTGTAAATGCGGAATTTTTTATTTTGATGATAGAAACACACTGTCTAATTCTATGTAATTGTATTTAACAACAATGAAATGAAATAAAAGGTATTTGGCTTTTCGAGAGAGCCAACTCTCTCCCCCAAGTCTATACTCAATTTCTGCTTGCCTCTTCGCCCTGTAATGCCTACAGGTTGTTTTCCTTTTATGCCCTTATTGTTTTCTAGCTTCTGGTATGTTTCACTGGATGCGTGGCCTATCAATACTCTGCCCCCAAAATTCACCTTGTCCTCAAAGAGAAAGTCTGGGTTGCACCATTTGAGAACTGTGCAAAACTCAGTAGCGTCAACATTAATTGCTATCTTTATTCTGTCATCATTGCCTGTTCTGCCAATGGCCTCCTTTACAAGATCCAAGCCTTCTTTAATGCTGGAAATATTTGGAGCATAACCACCATTTTTAAAGTTCATCATCTCATGAGCAGCTTCTAGTTCTTTTTCAAATTTTGCATTATGTAATGATAGCTTGGTAACTTCACCAGCTAAATTCTTCAGTTCAACTGCAGCAACAGTGGCTAGTTCCTAGCATAAGAGGCTTCCTCAGACAGTTTTTGATTTTGTACAAGCAACCCACTTTCATTGATGAATAATGAGGCCGCAAAAATACCTCTTCCAACCCAACACCATCCTGGTTTGTGCTCAAACTCAAAAATAAATTTAGATAAAGGTTTATGTCGAATTGGTAAGTTGTTAGCATCTCCAAGTCTAGTATTCTGTAAGCTCTATGCATAAACTTGCACTCAGATCACCTCACTTACCTACACATTTGAAGAAAGAACTCCAAGCTCTTAAAGCATGGATATGAGACATTTGCCTATGTTATCAATTTATACAGTATTATGTCCAAAAATATAATAGCTATCAGGTCCTCGTAATTAATCTGACCTTGTATAGTATTTGAAGAAAATCTAACACATTGCTCAAGCATCATATTTACGAGGATGGGAATCTTTTAAAGCTATTGGACAGCAAACTTTTTGCAAATTCTAGACATGCATTGGTGCTATCCAGACGAACAATGAGTCAACCCCCAAGGTGGCACGTTTTATCCATGCAACGACTTAGCTGCAATACTTTATACAGGTATAAACGACGTCAATGACTCAACACACAACAATAAAATCTCATTGAGTCTTCAAATGATCTCCAATCATATCCAAACAGCACGCACTCATGCACAGGTGAAAGTTTGACATTCCTTTTCCTTCTCCTTTAACTGTAGAAGGTTTTCAATGGGACAGCACTAAATTATCCTATTTATGATCACAAATAACAGAAGGGACTCCAGGTATTGTTATTTGTTACGCTACAGTCCTCTGATTTAATGAACCAAAAGTCAAAATGACTCTTAAACTGAGTGAAAGTCCAGGACTGTGGGTATCTCAAACTCTTTTCAAATAAGTTACACTGCATGCAAAAACAGTCATCCATCTCCTCTTAAGACCAAAGAAAAGAGACAAGGGTTTCAATATCTTTCATTTTTTTATCTGTCATTCATTAAAAAAGTTGTTCAATTAATTTTTTTCCAGGAGCCAGTGTTAGGCACATGAATTCTGAGTGAAATAAGATCCATTTTTTTTTCCCTGGATCACATGGTTACTGCCTCTTGGATGCACATGAAGGAAAATCTGACTCTATGAGGCTGTGTGGCTGTTGGTTGGTGGGATCCACCACTTGAGATCCAACTCACTACCAACGGTTCTCATTTTAATGGGACCCATAAACTGATAAGCACTATATGGCGCGCACAAGAGCCTCATTTTTATTGAAAAAAATACTAGAAAACCATCCAGATGGAGAGAGAAAAATGCCACTAGTAAACTACCCTTTATGGCTTTATCAAGTCTTTACTGTTAAAGTATGATTTGGAACATAAGTCCATATTTGTAACACACGAAAATTTTCATTTTCATTTTTCTACTCATTTTCAATCACACATTTTTCAATAAAATAATATTTTTCATCACATCAATAATCTTTCATTCCTTTTCAACCACACATTCTTCATCAATTTACTATTTTAAAATACATTTTTCTAAAATAATGTGGTCAAGCACACCCTAATACGGAAAAGAACTACTGAGAGTAAATTAAGGAGAACAGAGGACCATAAACAATAAACAATGAACAATGTCACTTGGGCGCCCCTGTCAATGAGACACAAAAAACGCGGCAATCTGACACATCAGGCTCTGATTACGTCACCTACCCTTTAATAAATCATTCCTAGTTGAAAAGAAAACGTTTGTACCAACTACCGGTTCTGAGCAGCCCAGTTTGCACAATTATTTATTTTGTACGTAAAAATTATATAAATTAGATAAAGTATCAACAGTTGAAATAACTATTTCGTTTCAACAAGAAACGAAAATCCAAAAAAAAATAAAAATTAATTAGTTTTGAGAAATAGCATCTTTTTTCCTTTTTTTTTTGCCCTTTTTGAAAGGTTAAGAAATAACATTTTATTATAAAAATAAAAAGAAATATGAAAAGAAAGAAATGTAATTATGTTCAACACGTCTTTCTTATATATTGCAAATGCCTATTTCAAGGTATCCTAAAAATTGATGTTTGAGTCACATTATTTTGGAATAGTAAATCGATAAAGAATGTAGTTGAAAAAGAAGGAAAATTTATTGATGTGATAGAAAATATTATTTTATTGAAGAATGTGTGGTTGAAAATGAAAATGAAAATGAAAATGAAAATTTTAACGTGTACCAAACGGGGCTAAGATATCTTTTTGAGAAAAACTCGTTTATTGATGTGATGGAAAATATTATTTTATTGAAGAATGTGTGGTTGAAAATGAGTAGAAAAAATGAAAATGAAAATTTTAATATGTACCAAACGGGGCTAAGATATCTTTTTGAGAAAAACTCGTATACAAGTTATTAAACTAAGTACAAATTTAAAATGTGTAAAAGTGATTACAAGTGTTGAAATACACAAATATAATGTATTGAAGTCAAAATTTTGGGCGCCATTAAGGATTTGACATTGAATGAAAAAATTAGAGATGGCAATGGTTCGAGTAGATTCGATCCTTAGATTTAGGGAAGAAACAAACTCGACTCGTGTCCACAAATTGAACTTGATTTGACCCTTTGACTTGAAAACTTCATGATTGAGCGGAGCCATCTGATCTAAGAGCCCAAGACGACACGGCTCATGGACCCTGCCCTGACCCATGATCCCACTTGATATATGTCTCAAACAACTCTGAGCCGTCCATAAAATGGGTCGAATCGGACGACCTGTTTGTCGTCCAGTGAAAGTGAAATAAATCTATTTAATTTTTTCAAAAGTGCAAAATTTCTTCGAATTTCTACTATTTGTTTGTGTGCGCCCCGTGAACCAGATTAGACAATAAAGTACGTGAAAGTGAATTGAGAATCTGTAAAAACCAGTACCCGAAAGTGGCGAGTTGAGCGAGAAAGAATGGATAGTGCTTGAGAGGGACTAACGCAAGCTTGTAGAGCACCCGATTCCCTACGCCCAGCACCACCGTCGTCGCTGCCGCAACAACCACCTCCACCCTCCGATCACTGCCTTTACTCTTCTCCACCGCCACAACCTCCTGATGTTGATGGTCGCACGAACAACACTTTTGTGGCTGAACCTTCCTCTTCACATCCTCCTCGCCTGTCGATCTCAATCCTCTTCCTCCCATGGACCCCACCGCCGCCTCAATTACCCAATTCCTCGATCGTAAATCTCCGTGTCCTCCTACTCCTACTCCACCTCGGAGCTGGAGCTGTGGACGGTCCATTTGCAGAATTACTGAGTGTCGACGCGGAATGTGATGATTTGCAGCCGGCATCGCGCCGGCACCGGCATTCATCCGGCGATAAGTCGTTAACATATTGTATATCGCTACTATATCTACAAATCAATTTGGATGCGAATTTTCTCTGATTAAACATACAATTAATGCATGAAAAATTGTTGAAATATGGACGTGAAATAAATGGAGAAATGAACCGATTCATCTGTGTATCCTGTATATATTTGACCGGGAAAAACAACAACTCTGTCCTCTGATTTGTGTTAATGTCAACGTTAACGTCATAACGGTTTGGATTTTTTTATTTTTTATTTTCCTTTTCTGCTCCTTTTTTTTATTTATTTTTATTTTTTTTTTTTATTTTTTTAATCTTTATCATCGTGAAACGGTAAAAGGGTCAGCGATATGTTTGATGTAGCTTTTTTCAAAGTAAATTTTTTATGATAAATATTTGACTAAAAGCAGGAAAAGTTATCGGTAAAATTATTTTAAAAATTGTATAATTGAAAATGAATTTGAGAAAAAATAAATAAATTTTAAAGAATATGTGCCAAGTTGAAGCAGGGCTAAGAGTTTGTTTGAGAGAGATTATTTAAAGTGAAAAATGATTTAATAAAGAACAAATAATTAAAATATAGAGAAAAATTATTGATCAATCTTTATAATTATTTTAATAAGATAATGTATGTTAAAAGAATGAATGATATTCAAATAAATTATGTCAAACAAACACTAATAAACGACTCAAGAATATCGTTTTTTATGAATTTGCAGTTTAGCCCATGTTTGACAATTATTATTTCAATTTTTTTTCTTATATTCATTTTCAATTACATATTTTTACAATAAAATATTTTTTATATAAATTCCAATTTTTTTTTTATTTTTTAATCACATATTTTTCAAAAACTTACTTTCAAAAAACTCATTCTACACGAAAATGGCTATCAAACATAGGCCTAGTAATTAGTTGCCAATAGTTTTTATTAAGAGTGTGTTTGAGCCGCATTATTTTGGAAGAATGTATTCTGAAATAGTAGATTGATGGAGAATGTGTGGTTGAAAAATAAGGAAAAATTATTGATGTAATGAAAAATGTGTGTTTGAAAATAAGTAGAAGAATGAAAATAAAAATTTTAGTGTGCATCAAACGGGCCCTAAAATAATAAAAATAAAAGAATGAATCATCGACTTAACTACATGTTTTATGCCTAGTTGTAATTATGATTAAGAGCTATTAAATGAAAGCAAGTAGTTAAAAAGTTGTTTGCTATTCTATTTTGTCATGATTAGTACAACTCAAATGATCTTCGAACGATTTTATAAAGAATAATGTTATTTAGCTCCACTTGATTACAATCCCAGTTTAGGTGACTCTAAATTATAGGTTAAATAAAAGGTGAAATTAAATCCCAGTCTATGTGGCTCTAAATGATAGGTGAAATTGAATGAGTCATTTAATTTCACTTTTCATTTAACATATCATTTAGAGTCACCTAAATTGGGGTTGTAACATTATTCCAGAATACAATATGCTAAACTGCATATTTCAATACCTTACATTTTAAATTATTCAAATCATATTTAAATTGATTTATCATTGATATATAAATAAATATGTTAAATAAATGGCGAGGTGGAATCTATAAATGTTTCTAGAAAAAATAAAATAAAGAGTCAATCTTCGTGGGTAGATGTGGACGATTGGATGATCGGTTCGGAGTCGAGCTAAGTAAGAGAAACAAATGAATTTCATGATTGATAGAAAGAAGAAATGATTTTGAGATCTAACTGGAAATTGAAAAAAAAAAAATTATAAAATAAAATAAAATAAAATTTGGGTATTTTCATCCATCTTACAAAAATTATTCAATTATTCCACATAAATAGTCACATAATCGATAAATGAATCGTGTGACATTACATTTAAGTAAATATATCATTTAGTATCATGCAGTTATCACATAAACCGATGTTTGACACCAATGATGCCGAATTTTACATCACTCTTTTTAAAATGGGGATATCAAAATTGAACATTTCCCACAATTTCCTCCTATTCTCTCTTTCTATAACGCTGCTTAGTGCTTCCCTAATGAACTGTAGGTCAATGCAGTTATTTGTGGATTGATTAAAAAGTGTAAAATGAGCAAATCATAGTCTCTGTTTGGTCTCATTAAAATTATAATTCATTTTTTCTCTTTTCTTATTAATCGCAAGCATTCTTCAATAAAATAATATTACACGTAAACTTAACATAATTTCTTCTTTTTTAAAAACATGTTTTACTATTTCAAAAATTATAATTTCAAAGAATGACAAATTATGGGGCCAAATGTGGGATTAATCACTCAAGTTCGAGTCTCGACACTGCACAACCCACCAGCAGTATGGGTATGAATTATGATTTGTGTGGTGCCAAGGTTATGAGGCACACAGTTCAAGGGGCCAGGCTCGTTTGGGAAAAAAAAAATTATTATTATTATTATTATTTTTAATTTACTGTAAATATATTTTTTTACAAGGGTAAAAACTAAATACACAAACCGTTGAGGAGCCAGAATTTCTACGTAGGAGACAAAATAACGTTCGAGTGACAGGATATATATGTACCTTAAAGTTCCGTTTAATTTTTATTCATTTAACGTTAATTTGACGCGACTTATTTAAAAATTATTTTCCTCATAATCAACATATATTTGACTTCCATTTCTTAAAATTTATTCTTTTCAAATTTATTTTTAATCAGACATTTCATGTGACTTATAATTTATATTAACATTTCATTAACCTTCATCAAAATTTACAAAATATTATATCTACCGTCTCATTTATATATGTTGTCTTTTCTTATTTTTTTTATTCCAATTATATAGTCATATTTCTTTATTGAGAATGTTTCGTTTGTTTAATCATATATATATTTTTTAATTTGTCTAATTATAATCAATTTTTCTCACTTAATTTTGAAATTATACAAATATAATAAAGATATCTACCTCCTAAAATC
>CAIGRR010362062.1:0-16536 GCA_903798365.1 Fraxinus sp. 1973-6204
AAAGGCCTTTTTTCTTGTAGTGTGCCTTCATATTCGATTTTTGATCAAAAAATATTTTCTTTTCAAAAACATATTTTCGAAGACGAAAATAATTTTATTTTAAAGCTAAAAATAAGAAATAAATAACAATCAACGATTGATTGTACCCAAGATTCAAAACTAATTTGTAACAAACACAAAGTTGACTCTGATACTACTATTAAGAATTTACTAAATCATATATAGTGCAATTTAAACAATTTTGATTCTCACGGACGATGTTCTATGTTTATATAGAAATTGCGATTAGAATTATAATTTAGTTAATTTTGCAAAATTATTTGACAATCTTGGAACACATATAATCACGATATGCACATCTCAATTGTCCAATTATCTAGCTTCTAAAATAATTCACACAAGAGAACATGAATGGGAGAATTATGATTCATCTTTTCTTGTGCTAGCAAGATAATGAATGCGTGTTACGATTTCTCAAACTCTAACAGTTTATTAATATATGTTTAAGTGGATTTGGCCGTTATGTAAATTTAACCTTGGTCTAGTATTTAATTAATCTAATCTAATTAATTAGGACCATTAATAAGTAACCTAATTAATTATTTGACAAATCTCCAACACTTGTAAATTATTTAATTAATCACATTATTCTTCTAGTTCTTTTTGTGTGTGATGCGTTAGGTTCCCGATCACGATATCTAATGATGTGAATTATTATTTTGATCCAATCAAAATAAGATACATTAAAATACCATTTTAATTTACCACTAATTCACCTAAATTAATTAATTGACATTAGTCGCTCCGAATTGACATCTAGCAATGTGTCGAGCAACACGTGAGAAAAATGTCACGTGGTATGATAAAATCATATTTATTCGTTTATCGTGAAACTATAATCCATTCATTAATATAATCAGATTAATTACGAGATATGGAAGTATGTCAATCTTGATTAGTAATCATATCTTTCATCTTACTCTTAAGTCAATATAAGTCGAAATCTTTTTCGACTTACGAGCACACTTTGACCAAGGATTTCGTTATTAACTTCATTGAACGAAATGTAGATCATAATCTTTTACTATCTAAAAGTGATGGGTTATCTATTAATCATTCACAACATTTTTATAATTCTTGACATACACAAATGATATTTGTATTATCGACTCTTGACAGAGAAATATCTGTTGGTCTCAGAGTTCACAAAAAATACAAATTAAAAACTGTAAATCGCGAAAAAGCAAAAGAACACAAAGATTTTTCGCTCAAAGGGCCCCGATGTTCAGTCAAATGGCCTACTCACCTGTTGAGCATCCACAAAGTTGGATTATGCTCTAATTCCACTAAAATCACCAAGATCTGATTTTCTCTCGCCTCAAATCACATAGATTTCATATACAATTTCACACGGTTTATACACCATGTATAGTATCTGCTTTATCACTCAAATTTTACAGAGATTGAAATAATAGCCACTAAGATTTACAAACCGGCATAGAGAAGAGATGAACCATAACTCACAAAGAACCATCTCACACAAAACAGTAACCTAAATGAAACGTCGAGAATAGCTTTGAGGCAAGCAGATCAAAGCCACTAATCAGGTAGTGGAGAGCTGGCCAAGTGTACGGCCAGATCACAAGATCAAGAAATTAGAAAAGACATGTAAGTGTAAAACACGATTAACCATAAAGCAATCAGCCTGGGCCAAAGAGCCGGAATTGCACAAGCCCAATTATAGCAAACTGGGCCAAGAATTTGAGGCAGCCCAAAACATAACATTCTCCACCTTGCTGAACAATTCTTGGTGACTTATAGGTACTAGAGATTCATTTTGTATCACTTGCTTTTATTTAACGTGTAAAAAAAAGTTAGTACATATTCAAACACAACCCTGCTTGATTATTCTAAACTCACTGCTGTTCAGTGATGTTTTAGGATTTTCAAGCAGTTTTTGTACTTACTCAAAGGTAGAACTTTAGTTCCCAAATTAGAGGGATTGAATTCAGTAGAGATTTTCTAGACTAATTAGACCTTTTTTTAGCTATGTTTCTCACAAAGTGAAACTTTATATCAACATGTTTAGTTCGATCATGATACATGGGATTTTTGTTGAGATGTATAGCACTCTGATTGTCAGTATAAATTTTAACAGAATTATTCACAAAGCCAATTTCACTTAGTAACCCTCTCAACCAAAGACTTTTCTTAACAACATCATATGCATCTATATATTCTGCCTCTGTAGAAGATAAGACAACAAGTTTTTGCAGCTGAGATTTCCAACTAATGCAGCCATTACACAAAGTGAAAACATAAGAAGTGGTAAATCTTCTTTTATCTAATTTTCTAGCAAAATCAGAATCAGTGTAGCCTTTCAAAATAATGCCTTCATTACATCTTTTAAACAATAGGCCAAATTCAGTTGAACCTTTTAAGTATTGCATCCATTTCATAACCAACCAATGTGTCTCACCAGGGTTAGCCATAAACCTACTTAGAATAGTTATTCCATGAGCTAAGTCAGGTCTGGTGCAAACCATCAAATACATTATAGATCCAACATGTTAGCATAAGGAATATTTTTCATCCTTTTAAACTTTTCATCAGTTTTAGGTGACTGTTCACTAGATAATTTGAAATGATTTGCAATGGGCAAAGAAACGAGTTTACAGTCAATCATAGAAAATCTTTCAACTATTTTCTTTATATATGCACACTGTTTTAAACACAAAATGCAATCAGTTCTATTTCTTTCTATTCCATGCCAAGAATCCTTTTAGCTTGTCTTAAATCTTTCATTTCAAACTCAGATTTTAGTTTGAACTTAATAAAATCTATTTCAGATCCGTTTTGACAAGCAAGTAACATATCATTAACATATAAAAGACAGTAAATAGATTCAAGTCCTCCTGACCCTTTGAAAGAGAAACATGAATCATAATTGCTTTTAACAAAACCCAAGGTCTGAATGTAGAAATTAAACTTTTTATACCACTGTCTGGGAGCTTACATCAAGCTATAGAGGAATTTCTTCAACAAACAGACCTTATGAGTATTAGATTTTACTTCATAACCTACAACCTATCTCATATAAATGGTCTCATCAAGATCCCCATTCAAAAATGCAGTTTTTACATCAAGCCGATCAAGTTCCCAGTTAAAATGAGCAGTTAGAGCAAACAGAATTCTAATGGAGGTATATTTAGCATCAGGGAAAAAATATTTCATTGTAATCCACTCCTTCCTTTTAAGTGAAACTTTTAGCAACAAGTCTAGCTTTATACCGTTTACCTCATGTATTAGAATCCTCTTCTTTGATTTTAAAAATCCATTTACAGTCAACAACCTTTTGATTTTCAGGTTTATTAACCAAAATCCAAGTTTTGTTTTTGATCAAAGATTCCATTTCTTCATTCATTGCTTCTTTCCAAACTTTAGATTCAGAACAGTTTACAGCTTCTCCAAAAGTGGAAGGTTTAGAATTCAGAGAGTCAAGAGCAGTAAAAAGAGTAACAAAATCATCACTACTGAACCTAGTGGAAGGAATTCTATTCCTCCTATCTCCGTCTCTAGTCAATTGATAGTCAGCCAGAGAAGCGTTAGAAGATTCAGTTTCAACATCAGGTTTACTTAGATCCTGATTCACTTCAGATTGAGTAGACTCTACCTCAATCAAGTCATTGTAGTTATCAGTTTGATTTTCAAGAATGGTTTCTATTATAGGTACAGATTTAACAGATTTTGTTTTAGGTGTAGTCTTGCAGGGAAAATCACTTTCATTTAAGATTACATTTCTGCTGATGATGACTTGGAAACCATTCTTGAATTTAACCCAAAGTCTATATCCTTTGGTCTCTTTCCCATAACCTAAGAAAATGCATTTCAAAGATCTTAGTTTTAGTTTTCTTTCATTTTGATGGGAATAAGTAGCACAACCAAAAACCATAAGTCTGTTATAGTCAGGCACAGTATTAGACCACAGTTTCTCAAGGACTTGAAAATCGATAGCACTTGAGGGACTTCTGTTTATGATGTAAGTTGCAATTTTTAAAGTCCCCCCACCCCCTAAAAAAAATTTGGAAAACCAAAATTGTGAATCATACACCTGACCTTTCTCTAATAAGGTCATGTTCATCCTTTCAGAATACCATTTTACTGAAGGGTGTATGTCACAGTTCTATGCCTTAGAATTTCATTTTCTTACAAAAAAAAAAATTAAATTCCAAATTGCAGAATTCAAGGCTATTGTCAGTCCTAAGTGCTTTGATTTTCTTATTGATTTGATTTTCAATCATCGACTTCCATTGTTTAAAATTTTGAAAAGTGTCAGCTTTATGTTACAAGAGAAAAGTCCATATTTTCCTTGAAAAGTCATCTACTATAAGTAAGTAGAATCTGAAACCACTCAAGGTATTTATAGATGTTAGACCCCCACAGGTCAGCATTTAAATATTCCAAAATAGAAGTGGATTTATGGACTCCAGTTTTAAAAGAAACTTTATTCTCTTTTCCAAACACACAGTCTTAACATTAGCTTAATTTTTCAAAATTATCTTTTCCAAAATATCCAAGTTTATTCAAAATGGTTAGTCCCTTTTCAGACATGTGGTCAAGTCTCTTATGTCAGATTAAAGACTCGTCAAGTTTAGAATTTACAGCAGTAGAGCTGTAACCTACAAAAGGTTCAGCTTGCATGGTATAGATACCATTGATCTTGGGCAAAGAAATGATTTCTTTATGATTTAGATGCAACTTTATGAAGCTTTTATGGATTCTTATATCATAATCTTCATCTAATTCACTTAAGGAAATACGATTCCTTTTCAGTTCGTGAACAAATCTAACTTTATCAAGTTCAAGTGTTTTGTTGTTATCAATTAGAAGATTCACTTTTCCTATTCTCTTTATCTGACAACTCATGTTATTTCCCATTTGAACTTGTCCTCCATTCTGATCAACAAGTTCAGTAAACCATTCCTTTATAGGGCACATATGAAACCTACATCCAGAATCAAGAACCCATTCTTTAGGGTTTCTATTGGTGGTGTTAACAAGGATGACCCCTTAAATATCATGTTCATTTTTGCAGGCAACAGCAGCAGACCCATTAGAGTTGTGTCTATCTTTCATGTTCAAAATCTTTTTAAAAACAATCTTTGATTAGGTGTCCTGTCTTCCCACAATAATAGCATTTTCTAACCTGCAGTTTAGATGTTGATTGATTCTTGTTTTGATTTCTGAATTTAGACAGCCGAGGTTTATCTCTTTTATGGGAACTGTAGTTGCATTGATTCCCCTTTTTATTCTGATTAAGTTTTTCCCTTACATTCAAAGCTTCATTAAACTTAGAGTCCTTGAAATTATATTTCAGTTCAAGTTCTCTGTTCATTAAAGATGATATAACAATGTCAACAGTAAGATCAGTTCTCCCATATTCCAAAGCATTTCTAAGGTCTCTATACTTATCACCTAGAGCATTCAACAGAGCCACTACTTGTTGATCTTCAGACAATTTCTCATCACAATCAGTGAATTCTTGCAAAAGTCTAGTGAACTTATCAATATAATCTTCTAGTGTGGAGGAACAATTAAATCTGAAGTTGTAAAACTGCCTTAGGAGATAACATTTGTTGTATATACTTTTAGCAAGATAGAGAGATTCTAACTTAGTCCATAAACCCTGTGTATTAGTGGTTTCTCCAACTTTCCTAATTACAGTATCATATAAGTGAAGAAAAATGAAACTCCAAGCAATCTCATCTAACTTTTGTCTCATATAGATACTAAATTCAGTAGGCCAAGTCCTATCAATAGCAGTAGCACATCTCTGTTATAACAACAGAGCTCTCATCTTCTAACGCCACAAAGTAAAATCCTTAGCCCCCTTCCAAATTTCTACTTCAAACTTATGTGCAGTAGTCATGACTATAGATAAACACAAAAGAATCAAATAATATGCCTCATAGAGTATAACAAGTATTGACAATATGAGAGAAACAAGAACTTCAAAAATATTACAAAATTCTATCAAAGTGAATAACTGATCAACAAGGACAATTATATCAAGCAAACCGTCAATCTTGAAAATGTTTAAGGAGTGGTAACCCTTTATTCACTTACTTCCTTAGATCCCCAGATCCTCAATGAGATCTTGGACAAAGGAAAGCAGGAGATGATCACTTACCTTAATAACAAATTTCAGAGACTGACACGGGATACAACAATTAGTGAAGGGTTCAGGGAAAACTAGAATCAGGCAAAAAAAACCTCAGTTTTAATGCAGGAAGCAACGAGTCACACAGACTCAGAGTGAACTCAGCGGAATTAAAACAAGTCAACTCAGCTCACCACGACTCAGTACCGAGTTAGATAAAAAACGCCATAGACTCGGTAGAAAACACCAGATCAATAGAAATAACCAAGAATAGAAATCACACAAATCCTTTCAAAAATACTTGAATCTTTTAAGAGATTTACTCAGAAAAGTGAATCACATAAAGAACTCAACAAAAAATTTAATATACCACAAGAAACCTTTTAGAAATCGCGAGATCTGAACTATCGAACAACTTTGAAAATTAGGGTTTCTTTAAAAACGAACACTAATCCAAATCTCTACACATAAGGGCTCTGATACCACTTATTGGTCCCAGAGTTCACAAAGAATACAAATTAAAAACTGTAAATATTGAAAAAGTAAAAGAATACAAAGATTTTTCGCCCAAAGGGCCCGAATATTCAGCAAAATAGCCTACTCACCTGTTGAGCATCCACAAACTTGGATTATGCTCTAGTTCTACTGAAATTACCAAGTACCGTTATAAATGTGAGAAGAAATCAGAGTCATTGTTTTTCTCTTACCTCATATCACATAGATTTATACAATCTCACGCAGTTTATACACCAAGTATAGTATCTGCCTCATCACTTAGATTTTACAGAGATTGAAAGAATAGCCACTAAGATTTATGAACTGTCGAGAGAAGAGATGAACCCTAACTCACAGAGAACCATCTCACACAAAACACAAAACAGTAACCCAAATGAAACTTCGAGAATAGCTTTAAGGTAAGCAGATCAAAAGTCAGTAATCAGACGGTGGACAGTTGGGGTAGGGTCGATCACAAGATCAAGAAATTAGAAAAGGCATGTAAGTGTAAAACAGGATTAACCACAAAGCAATCAACCTGGGCCAAAGAGTCGGAACTGCACAAGCCCAATTATAGCAAATTGGGCCAAGAATTTGAGCAACCCAAAACATAACAATATCCAACTTCACCAAAGTATGACTATGCTCGTATAAGACGCTATGATGACCTCCAGTCGGAAGACCATTTCACTACCGAACTTTAGAGATGTTGACACTTAGATAATTATCTTTGTGAAATCTTTCCAGCGGGACTCTAATGTTTTGTTCTTATAAGAAAACATATACGTGTTCATTTAAATTTAACTACATTTTTGCTTGTGAAATTAGTTACTCATTTCACAAGTGAGAAATGCCACGTGTGCTGGTCTAATCGTAATAACAATATTTTTATCTCGTGATTACTTATAACCACGGATAATTTAAGATTCAACAATATGTAATTTATTTTTCACTAGCACAACCCCTTATGATTAACAAATTACTAGAACTTGAATTTATGAACTCTATTAATATAATTTATCAGAATAATAATACAATTAAATAATAGATCTTGCCATAAATAAAATGCATTAATCATATTAAAAATGTTTATAATGTGCATCAATTGGATTTATGACATAATACTTACATAATAAATATGTTTTCTGATGATCGTGATCAATATTATCAGCTATTTATCCAGAAGAGACTAGCAACTTTAACTTACTACTTGCTACAAAAATAAAAATATGAAAAAGAAGAGGCGGCGGAAGGCAGCAACTTCATATACACACTTTGACAAAGTATAAATCGAGAAAGTAAAGGATGTGAATAAAAGACTCTTAACATGCATTATGAATTTTGATGTCGTAATTCTTTTGTGTGTTAATTTATATACTCATCGATCCCTACATTTAGAAAATAGATATTATAATCTTGTAGATCAATCAAGATTATCAACTTCGACACGTACTTGAATTGGAGTTCAAAGAATTTATTATTTTATTGAGTGATTTATGTAGAGTTCTTTTTGCTCATGTTTGGAAGAGATTTTTTTAGAATAGAATTGTGAAGAGTGCTTATTTTTAGATTGTATGATTAAAAAGTAGGAAATTTTTATGGGTTCACGTGCATCGTGCAAAATTGAGTTTGGCAAAAAAAAATTGTTTTTTTAAAATGGGGGCAAACAGGGACTTTATGAGGTTCCAATATTAGTATTCAGAAAACTAAACTGTATCTTAGTCACTTTACTAAAGGGAAACCCAATCTAATTTTGGCCGATCTTGATTCATGTTACCATACGTATACATATAACTCCTATTCCTTGCCAAATTCTATTCACCTAGAGCCCTATATATATACATGCACAATATCTTCAGCCCTTCCATTCAAAAATTCCCAAAGCAATTTACAATACATACAACCAAATTCTTTTCACCCAAAATAGAACAAGATCAGAACTGTTCAGGTGTTAACCCGTAAATTACAGACGAGTCATCTAGTGCTCCCAGGAGCAGAGATCATAGCCGACAATGGATAAAATTAAAAGCTGCCAACAAGAAACTCTGCAACTCTGTATCAGATGCCAGGAATTTTATGGAAGCCCACAAAATCATGGTCTGTGTTCAAAGTGCTATCAAGATTTTCTCAAAGAAAAGATAGCCAAATCTGCAGAAAAAATATGCTTCAAGAAAACAACTGCTTCCCCTTCCTCCTCCAGCCCTTCAGTTTCAACAAATTCGTTAATCGACCCATTGGTTGATGTGACGAATTCTCTTACACTTAATACCGAAACTAATCCTCTTCCAATTGTGAAGAATAGATGTAAATCTTGTAACAAGAAGATTGGATTGACAGGGTTCGGTTGTAAATGTGAGGGAAGTTTTTGTGGGATGCATAGATATCCAGAGGCACATGCATGCAAGTTTGATTACAAGACTCCTGCTAGGGCTGTTCTGATGAAGGAAAATCCAGTCTGTAAAGGAGATAGACTCATGGATAGGGTTTGATTTCAAGAAGGTTAAATGTAGACATTCTTGTTAAATTTATTCATCCTAGGAAGTAGGAACGTTATTTGTTTAATTAATAATGGGACTGATTTCTTTTTATTGGAATGTATCATCTCAGTTGTAAAAAAAAAAAAAANAGGAGATAGACTCATGGATAGGGTTTGATTTCAAGAAGGTTAAATGTAGACATTCTTGTTAAATTTATTCATCCTAGGAAGTAGGAACGTTATTTGTTTAATTAATAATGGGACTGATTTCTTTTTATTGGAATGTATCATCTCAGTTGTAAAAAAAAAAAAAATGGTTATCATGTCGTTCTTTTCCTTTACTGCGAAAGGGCCGTAGTTTATTGTTACTTTCTTTCTTTTTGATTTGAAGAAGTTAAAGAAAAGGAATAAACAATATTTCGGGCATAAAGATTTTGTTTAAATTTGAAATTTTGTAAGTTTGTAGAATGGTTGATTAATGTTTCCTCTCACAACACATCTTTCTGTAAATTTACAGTCAATAAATTTCTAACGAAACTGTGTTCATTTAACTGTGGATACAACAATTTTCGTAAATATGCATTCATCTGAGTTACTATAACAATTGAAATCAAACTTAATTTACGTAGGTGTTGAAGAATTACGCACCGAATCGGTACTACTTGATTAGTAAATAAAGGAATGAGTATAATATAACAATATGAAAATAATAACCACAAGAACACAATATTTACGTGATAAAAATATACCACGGACAAAAAACTGAGAATTTATTAATATCAATAATGGAGGATTACTAATTGTTGTGTAGAATGTAAGGATTTTTTTTTTTTTTTAGAGGTTTATTCCTCGTATAAATAGTGCGAGAAAAAATTAAGATGTGGTAGTGTTCTACTATAACAAGTTTATACAATAATGGAGTGTTTGATATAAAAAATAAGATTCAAAAACTACTAAAAAAACGAGAATAGATTTTTCCTCACTCGAGCGGCGGTCTTGCGGCTAAAAATCTTTTGTTTCAATGCCGGGCAACCTCTTCTTGGCTTCTTCAAGTGGTGGCCCGCAACGAATTGAAGTGGATGCTAGTAGATAATAATAGTTCCGTCATCATCCTTTTTGGAACCACTTTCAATAAGATGATTCTAGACTATGAATTTACCTCCATGAAAACTCCATTGTACGGTTTCACTAGAGACAACATCATCCCAAGGGAAAAATCAATCGTATAGTTGAAATGGGTGTATCACCTCAAACGGTCCTCAATTTCATGGAAATTTTGGTGGTGGATAGCCAATCCGCATACCATAGAGTCTTAGGAAGACCCGCCCTAAAAGACGTATGGACTGCCACATCCATCCACCACGTATGTATGAAATTCCATACTGAATATGGGATAGCCATGATTATAGGTAATCAGATAAGAGCATGTGAATGTTACCTAAACTCTATAAGGAAAGCTGAGCTCAGGGATGTCAACGTGGTGTTGATGGATGTTGACATGATCGATGCTCTTAGAAAAGGACACACATCTAGGCAAAGGAAAGACATCAAAATGATGGACGTCCTAACGAGTTGGACCCTCACATCATCGAGTTCGAATCACAAACAACCCACGTTTTCGGCAGATCCTTAAGTTCCCACTATGGCATTATGAGTGGCAAATGACCTCCCACGTGAGGCTAAGGAGAAGATTAAACACTTCCTATGCAAAAATTTAGATGTCTTTGCTTGGTAGCATGATGAGATGGTGGGCATCGACCCTAAGGTTAGTTGCTACCACCTGAAAGTTGATCCTAAGACTGTCTCGCCTAGGCAAAAAAGAAGAGTCCTCAATCCCGAGAGATATGAAGCTCTAAAGGAGAAGGTGAAAAAATTGATAAGCAATGGCCTCATCATGGAAGTCATTTATCCTATGTGGATTTCCAATCCAGTCTTGGTTAAGAAGCACGATGGCAAAAGGAGAGTATGCATTGACTTTTCCAATCTTAACCATGCCTCTCCTGAGGACATCTTCCCTCTACTAAGGATAAACCAACTTGTGAATTACAAATCTGGGCACGAATTACTGAGTTTCATAGACGACTACTCAATCTATAATCAAATTTTCATGCACCCAGCGAATGAAGAGAATACCTCGTTTATCACTAATAGAGGTCTCTATTGTTATAAAGTGATGTCATTTAGGCTGAAAAATGTCGGGCTACTTATCAGAGACTCGTTAACAAGATGTTTACTGATCTTATTGGAGAGACTATAAAGGTTTACGTGGATGATATTCTGATGAAGAGCTTGAAAACGAAGGACCATGTGAAGGACCATGTGAAGAACCTAGACGAACTTTCCAAATTTTGAGGAGATACAGGATGAGGTTGGACCCCTTTAAATGTGCATATGGTATCACCTCTAGAAATTTTTTAGGTTACATGGTCAACCAAAGAAACATAGAAGCTAACACAAAGAAAATCAAAGCCTTGATGGAAATATGGTCCCCTTAAAAAACAAAAGAGGTGCAGAACGAAACTGAGCGTGTGGTAGCTTTGAGTAGCTTTATCTTAAAAGCCACCAACAAGTACCTCTCGTTCTTTAAGATACTCAAAGGAAAGAAATTCAAATGGACGAAAGAGTATGGACAAGCTTTTCAAGGTCACATTATCTTAAAACTCAAGGTTGATGAGCTACTACACCTCTACTTGACTTTATCTAAAGAGGCCATTAGTTCAGTTCTCGTAAGGGAAGAAGACGACCACCAACTACATGTCTATTATGTTAGTATGTGCTCCTATCGATAGAGACCCACTATCCCATTTAAGCAAGTCCTTCAGAAGCCTAATGCCTCAAGAAGGTTGATGAAATGGGTTATAGAGCTTAGTAAATTCGATATCGTCTTCAAAGCAAGAACCTCTATCCAGGGTCAAGCATCTGCAGACTTTGTAGCAGAATTCACCAATGTTCCAAGAAATGAAGAAGTAATAGAACATGTGGAGCTCCTCATGCAGAACCTATTTGTGGATGGTTCATTTGGAGTGACAGGCTCGGGGATAGGTGTAGTTCTAGTCAGCCTAAAAGGTCATAAGCATAACTGCATGGTGAGGTTTGGATTCAAGACTACCAACAACGTGGCAGAGTATGAGGCTCTCCCAATCGGCCTTAAATTGGCTAAGGAGATGCAAGTGAAGAGGCTGCTAATTAGTAACGACTCCTAGATAATAGTTAGCCAAGTTAACGACAACTCCACCGCAAGGGAAAAAGGTATGGCTCTTACCTCAAGCTAGTCATGAATTTTCTCCCGACCTTCAAAAAGTATCCCATGTATGGAAAATGCAAACATCGACTCTCTGCCGAAGTTAGCTAGTAGTAAGGATTATGAGTTGCTGACTGTGGTACTTATCGATGACCTTCCTAGACTTTCTACAGTTAGGGAAGAAGTAGTAATGTGGATAAAAGAAACGCCCTCGTGGATGAACCATATTCATTTTTTTCTCAAGGACCAAGTCCTGCTTGGTGACAAAGAAAAAGCCTAAAAGCTTAGAAGGAGGGCTGCACATTTTATTTTTCAAGATGATGTGCTCTACAAGAGATACTTCTCCCTATCCCTCATCTAATGCAGTAGAGGCGAGGATGTCACATACATCCTCTATAAAATCCTAGAGAGTGTCTTCTACAATCATATTGAAGGACCCGCATTGGCACAAAAGGTGTTAAGATAAGGATACTACTGTCCTACGTTAAAAAATGATGCAATCTATGCCAACTTTTTCCTGCTTTTCAAAGGCAACATTCTTAAGAGCTAACAGTGGTGTACAGTCCTTGGCCATTTGCTAAATGGAAAATTGACATTGTAGACCCCCTACCTTAAGGAAGAGGTAGTACAAATTCCGTAGAAACTAATACTTCCAAATTCTTGTGGAAGAATATCATATGTTGGTTTGGGATCCTCCATTCAATTATATCAGACAATAGGCAACAATTTGACAATAAAAAGGAAAATGACCTATGTACAGAACTTAGAATCAATAAACACTTATTTATACCTCACCGCCCCAAGCGAATCGCCAGGTAGAGTCTATCAACAAAACCATCAAAGTACACTTTGAAATGAAAATTCGATAACTCGAAGGGAACACGTGTTGATGAATTGTCCTAAGTACTATGGGCCATCCGAACTACAAGTCGAATCGCCATCAAAGAAACCTCATTTTCCATGGCTAATGGAGCCAAGGCTACGAGCCCCCATGGAAGTTGGATTACCTTCTCTCCCTCCGTTGCACTACAACAAAATATCCAATTACGAGTTGAGAAGATGTGAGCTCGACTTCCTCAACGAAAGGAGTGACTCTCAAATAAAATTTGTCATGTATCAAAGGAAAATGACTCGTTACTACAACGTAAAGGTGAAGAAGAACTCATTTCATGTATATGATCTGGTTTTACAAAGAGTCTTCCCTTCCTCGAAAGAGCCGGGAGTAGGCAAGTTGGATCTGAATTGGGAAGGCTCATATCTCATCAAGGAAGAGTTACAACTTGACACTTACAAAATAGAAGACTTGGATGGGAAAACACAACCCTATCCATATAACATAGAGCACCTTAGAATGTACTACCAATAAATATATTCCTTCTAGTTGGAAAATATTTCTCAACTTTTATAATGTTCATGTTAATGCAATAAAGCGTGTTTCATTCAAAAGACTCAAACAATATGCTTCCCACGACGAAGTTGAACGTCATGGAGAGCCCTCTGCATTGGTGAATCATTCACCATATAGAGAAGCATGAGCGTCTTAGATTAGAGTTGGATCCCAAAATGGACCACCTCCTAATTCTCCATGGCGTACATCATATGCCTCACATGACAAAGTTGAACATCATGAGAAAAATCCCTACATGAATGAATCATCCACCATATAGGAAAGTATGGGCTCCTCAGAAAAGAGTTGGATCTCAAAAGGGACCACCTTCCATTTCTCCAAGGCGTACATCATCTGTCTTACATGATGAAACTGAACATCATGGGAGAAGCTCCTGTATGGATGAATCATTCACCATGTAGGAAAAAATGGGCACCTCGAAAAAGAGTTGGATTCTAAAATGCTCCGAAGCATACATCATATACATCTCATGATGAAACTGAACGTTCTGAAAAAAGCTTCCACATGGATGAATTATCCACCATGTAGGGAAGGATATGTGCCTCGAAGAAGAGTTGGATCCCAAAAGGGACCACCTCCTAATTCTTCGAGGTGTAGATCATATGCCTTCCATGAAGAACCTGAAAGTCATAGGAGAAGTTTTTACATGGACGAATCATCAACTATGTAGGGAAGTTCCACAAAAATCAAGTTATTGAGTTTCGCTGTGGCAACCCCAGTTGTACAGGAGGTCAAGTCAAAATGGAGGTTCATTAATATTTTCAGATTTATTACATCTACTTAGATTAACTTGAGAGCTCAGATATGCTTTCATGTGTGGTGGCTATGGTTAGTGGAAATATTAGACACGACAATAAAAGAGGTGTATCAGACGAAGCTTCCACACTTGGTGGAAATGTAAGACATCGCAAAGTATATAGCAAAACAAATTTAAGTCATATAAAAAAGGTAAATCAGAAAATCCTATAGTAGGTTGGGGGCGGTATTGAGTCCGCCGCTCGGGAGTTGGAACCTCAGTAACAGGAGCTTTCTGGTTGGAAGCTTCGTCATCAAGCCCTTCCTCTGGGTCAACTTCTGTACCATCTAACTCGTCCACCACGTCATCAACAGGGATTTGAGGCACTTTTTCTTAATTCGGCAATATCCAATTCTGGATAAAGCTCCCCTACCCTGTCCTCCACCTTGACATACGCGAACCTCCGCCAGTAAGCCTTAAAGAGTTGATACTCCTCAGTGAGATGAAAGTTGGCGATGTAGCTCTTCAACTGCTTTCAGAGCATCTACCTTAGCCTACTCATCGACCTTCACATAGTAGGATAGCTGGGACTCCAAAAATCTAGATTCAAGCCAACATTCTCGTAGTTGGCCTTCTCCAAGGCCTCGACAGATCAGAGGCCTTCTCCTTTTTTGTCAAAGAAGCCACTTCGCACTGGGGTTCATAGACCTCTTTCTTCAGAGGCTCAATTTCGACTAAAGAAAAATCCAACTTGGTTGCCTTCTCAGTACACTGAACTTTAAGAGCTTCAGCTTCAGCGTTCACCTTCCTGGCCTTCTCCTCTTGGGCCAGTTTCTCAACTGATTTTCCATTTCACCTTTAAATGTCCTTCAAGACGGCTTCACATTCGAGGCTGACCTCAAAAGCCCGACACTTTAGCTTATTAGGGTCATCGTGAGGTCTACAGCATCGCGGGTGGCTATATAATTCTACCATCCCTCAATCCAAAATTTGTAAAAGTTTACAGTAGCTGCTGGACCTCAGCAGAAAGTATATCTAACATTGTAGGGGCAATCACCTCATCCTGCCCCCGTAAAAAGCCTGCCTAACTTTCCAGGGGGTCCTCATAGTAGAAGTCTTCTCAACTGCCTCAAAGGTCTGTTCCACCTCTTTAGCAACCTCCTCACTGGCTTCCTTGGCCCATTGAGCCTTCACAGCTAAAAAAGAAGATTACGTCAGCTTAGCAAATGTTGAGCAACCGAAGCACCCTTTTTGAATTAAAAGTACTCAAGCAGATAAGATTTCTCTTCAAATTAGGAATATCTCACATTAACAAGTGTCCTGACAATCCCATTAATATCTTAATTCAAATCTTTCCAATACTAGTTATCCTACAAAGTGGATTACTTCTAATTACCACAACTCCTTTGAAAATTGTTCCATATGTTGAGAACCAATCATGATTAGGACACATGAAAAGCAAAAGTTGTACAAAGAATCCAATCCTTGTCAGGTTTGGATTCGTCGTAAAAAATAACTAAAATTTCTCTATCTTTGAGCAATCATCTGCAATTATGGCTTCACCTCGAGTTTCTGATTGTTTTTTCTTCTAACTTGTAGTAGCTAATTTTTCTTTCTTCTGCAACTTATAATAATCCTTCGTAATGTGCCCTCATCTCTTGCAATAATTACAGACTTTATTACTATAATTTAACCTTAATCTGCCCCTCACATAATGACCATAAAAAACAATGTCATCTCCATGAGCCTCAAATTCAACAAGATGTTTTATCTTCTCCTTTAAAAATAGTGCATCATAAACTGCTTCAATGGTGAGAGTATTACAACTGTATAAGATAATGGTAATTATATTACCACTACAAAATTTACTTGCTACACCACATTATAATTACACCACAACTAAAATTTATTTTCAATAAATACACCACAACAAATTTACAATTATACTCCTAATCTAATAAAAACTAAAAAAAATAAAATATTGTGGTGTACTCATCACTCCAATATTACTCCTAATTTA
>CAIGRR010362128.1:0-10676 GCA_903798365.1 Fraxinus sp. 1973-6204
TTTTTTTTTTAAATTTATATATGAAATGGAGGGTTTGTTATTTTATATACATACATGTTTTAAAAATCGGATCGATCCTGCTGGTTCAACCGAGAAAATTGGGAACCGGGACCAAAAACCGGTCCAATTAGGTTTATAAAATTTCTAATTAAAAACTCGTTTCAAAACCCCGTTAAATCGGCTAGTTTTTTGAAAACTCGTGATCCGTCCTCGATTAACAGGTTCAACTTATATATATAATATATATATTTTTTGTAAATGTATGTTTTTAAATTTTTTAAAAATAACCGGATCAATCCCGATTCAACCTTTTGACCCTTGACCCTTTTTCTTTTTCCGGATCAGTGGTCAAGTCAGTTTTTAAAACATTGTAATTCTCTTTACTCAAATTTTCAAGAATATAAAGAGAGGATTTTTTTTTTTTTTTTTTTTCTAATCGAATTGAAGTTAAATGCATAATATTAATTACTCGGTATTATCGCTAAAATCAAATTTGTCCTTAGCAAAATTATCTTGAAGAAAGTAGTAACTAAAGAAAACGTAAAATTAATTAATTTAAAGCATCGTACCTTTGAGATAAAATATAAATCAATTGTGCTTGCGTTCCGAATGTGTTATCCCTTCTGTTTCGATGGTCGACTTTGACATAGATCTCAAATGTCATGCCTACAAATAATAATTCAAGTTATCAAATATTTATATAATTTATAATACACGCAAAGAAATAGTTGCATGCAGGAAAATACAAATACATTTTGTGAAATGGATGACAAACCTGCAAATTCGCAAACAAGGTAACACAAATTTTCATCCATCCTGTCGTACTTTGCAATCACAACTGCCTTGTTTACTAATATTCGATGAGATTTTTATACTCAAGTTTGTAAATACATTTATCAAGTGTTTAATAGCGATGGAAACGATGAACGTAAAGGCCGATTTATACAGAATATGAATCCTTTGTGAACGTCGCTACGATAAAAACGAGGCATATCAATGAAAACAATAAATGTAAAGGTCAATCGATGCGTTACGAACGTTTAAATAAATATACCAGTACTAGATAAACACGTGTTCTCTGCGAAACGTGGCAAACAACTTCATGACTACGCATTATGTAAAGTAAATATTTCATGCATATAATAATGTCGAATTGAATAAAAAATAAATTTAAAAATTTTACAATAATATTTTTCATTGAAAATTCACGGAATTTATTTACTAGGTTTATATAGAAAAAAACCTTAAAATATTATCATTGCATAACAAAATACCACAATTACTTATTTTTTGATTTAACTTTATTGAGACACTTTTTTGGACTATTTATTAATTAAAGAAAGATTGGGGTCCAATATTAAAAAATCGAAAAAGAGAAACGGCATAACAAATTAAGTCAAACAAGCAAGGAGAAAAGTGAAATTTTAGTATAGACTGCCTAGTTACCGTCAAACACGCCTAACGCCAGGTTTGGTACAGTTTAGTTAAATAATGACACAATTAAATGCAAAACAATGCTGGATTTCTGCAATTTCACCACACGCAATTAATTCTTACCTACCAAATTCAAATTCTAACGTAAGCATTTGGTGAGTCATATCGTGGTTCTGCTAAAAAACAAGTAAACAACCTTGTTATATGTGAAATGCTTAACAATCGATATTATTTACATAATCTCGTGATCTCGAGTGAGATAATGCAACTCTCGTGAGTCTTGTTGCTTCAATTTATCGTACTCAGCATATTTGTACTCGGCAACTAACGTAACTTCTATTGCCTTGATCTTGAGTCATGTAATGTAACTTTCATGGTCTTGTTAGCTCAATTACCTTATATAGGCCCCATTTGGTAGGAATTTTAATCTAATTAAAATTGAAAATATAGTCGTTATGAGATCACACTCGTCTGATAAAAGTCAACAATAACATCTAATTTTTCAATTTTAATCTGCACCGAACATGCCCATAGTATGTCTGTGCTTAACAATTAATGCTTACATAATCTCGTGACCTCGAGTCATACAACGAGAGTCATGTAAGCTTGATTATCCCAATCGATGCATTTGTACTTAACAATTAATATTTGCATAATCTCGTGAGCTCAAGTCATGTTGCACAAGTTTTGTGAGTGTCGTGAGCTTTATTATCTTCTCACATTTCAGTATAATCTTATACAATCAACACATATTTGGTACGTGATATTTGAGTGTAGTGTTAAAATCTTGAAAAAAAAAAAAAGAAAAAGAAATTTTAAGCTTAGAAAAGGCTAAGTCCTCGTTTGGTCCCAATTATTTTTAAAATATATATTTCTCTCTCTTCTTTTCAACTATATATTCTTGAGTAAAATAATATCACATACAAATCTAAATATTTTTCTTATTTTCTAATTACACATTCTCCATAAAAATACTATTCCAAAATATATTTTGGGAGAAAAATGAATCTCAAACATACTCTTAAGTCAAATTTTTTTTTTTCTTATATTTGACTGGAAATTGATTTTCTTTTTGCCTTGTAATATAAGATAAAGTGAAACTAAGAATCCGTGCTTGACTTTTTACACATTGAGATAACATCAAACTACCCTTTTTCATCTACTTTAATAAAAGAAAAATTGATAGGGTTGAAGGGACACCGTTCGACAGTAATCTGCTTCGCTAGATTATCTTTCACCTTTTTCGATCGTTTCGGGACTAAAGAAAATTTGATTACAATTTATAAAAAGCTTGCAACAAAGAAATTAAATGCATTGAAAATAAATTGATCATTGATTGATGAAAACGAAAATTACAATTGATGAATGCAGGAAATTACAATAGCTGGTGCATGGGGCGGATACCAGTAAGTTTGAAAGATTTTTGAATGACTAATACCCTTATAATAGCTTGAGGAATAAAAACCTAAGTGATAGGAGTAAATATTTAAATGACGAGAAATTATACTAAACGTTTATCAATATCAGAGTTATTTTACAATTAAAATAAACCATTACAATGGAAAGGAAATTACAACTCAAACTGAACTAATATTTACAATGTGCGGTCGAAGTTGGGCAAACTACAACTGCTATTGTATCAATGGGCTAAGTAAAGTTGCGGTCCTTGACATTCTTCCCCATTTGTTTTGGCGACGTTCTCGATGCCATCGATGTATGGTATTATTCAATTAATGGTTGAAGGCTCCAATGTCTTTTTCTCTTTCCCAAGTATTATTATCACTGCTGCATCCACTCCATTTGACCAAGTATTTTTTATGATATTTCCTAGAATCTCGAGTAGTATGATGGTCCAGTATAGCATCATCAACCATCTTTCCGGATTTTCTCAGTTCAAACATGGGTCGCTTCGGCTCATTTCTGAATGCGTTCTCCTTGTCTGCAAAGTATGGGTTGAGTACACCAATATGAAGGACCTCGTGGATTTTACACCACGAAAGAAGTGCAACTCTGTATGCGACTCTTCCAATCCTATTTACGATGGGTAATTGTTCAATATATTTTGGCACCAATCTTGAGTTTTTCCCACTTGTCAGTTTATAACAGTTTCTGTTGGAAAGTTTGACCATTACCAGATCTCCAACATTAAATTCGAGGAAACGACGCTTTAAATCTGCAGACTTTTTATATCCTCTTTTAGCTTTTCTCAAGATAACTCCGAGTAATTTCAATGTTCATTTCCACTCTTAAGAGAAGCTTTTTGCTTGAGGGGACTTGGTACTTTGATCAATATCCACAGTATGAGGGAGTAACGGTTGCTGGCTAGTTACAATCTTAAAAGGACTCTTATGGTGGAAGAGCTCTTTTGGGCATTGAAGCAAATCTGAGCCGCATCCAAAAGTTTCACCTAATTTTTCTACGAAATAGAGATAAAGTGCCGAAAATATTCTTCCTGCATAGAATTGAATTGCTTTGTTTGTCCGTTAGATTGTGGGTGAAAACTTAGAGCTATGCTCAAAGTCAAACCAAGAAGTTTGAAAAATTGGTCCAAAATATGACAGTAAATCGATGATTTCGATCACTGACGATGTCCTTAGGCGCCCAGTATTTGACAATATGTTTGAAGAAGAGTTGGGCTGTCTCTTCAGCTGATACATACTTGGGCGCTGCGATGAAAATTACGTATTTTGATAGGCAGTCTACCACGACGATGATAGTGCTAAAATCTCCAAGTTTTGGCAATCTAAAAATGTAATCCATCGATACACTCTTGAATGGTCTAGTTGGGACGGAAAGGAGCTCAAACAAGCCTGCCTTTTTTTGATGATCTGTTTTATCTTGCTGATAAATAAGACAATTTTTCATATAAGTTACAACGTCGTCCCGCATTTGAGGCCAGTAGTTTGCACGTTGTAGTAGTGCAAAAGTGTGTTCCTCTCTAGGATACCTGCCCAAACCGTGTAATGACATTCCGTAATTAGTGATTTCCTTAAATCTCTGCACTTAGGAACATAAATGCGGCCTCCCTTAGTCTTCACTATGCCCCCATGAGCCAGAATTGATGAGTTTTGCTCTACTTGATGAGGTCAATCAAATAATGAGTAGCTAGGTCCTTATCCAAAAGTGCCCGATTTTGGTCCCTTGTATTTGTGGTAATCGTGCTCCCTGAAAGAGCAGTTATAGAACAAATAGTGGCCAAGTTGGCTCGTCGAATAAGAGTATCGGCAACATGATTATTAGATCTGGGACGATACTCTAGCATAAAATTGAACTCTGAAAAAAAGTTTCTGCCAACGAGCCTATTTGCTTGATAGTTTCGGTTGGGACATGAATTGACTAACCCAGTGCTATCTGTCTTCATAATAAATGGAGACCCAAGCAACTAGTGACACCATCCCTTAAGATAATGGACTACTGCCAACAACTTATTTTCGTGCGTCGAGTAACGACGTCCTACTTGATTAAGCTTTCGGCTCTCATATGCTACCAGATGTCCTTCTTGCATAAGGACTCCACCAAGTGCAAATACTGAAGCATCGGTAAACATTTTGAATGGTTTAGTCATATCTGGTAAGGCTAACACCGGGTTCGTCCACATAGATTTCTTCAACTTTTCGAAAGTATTTTGGCATTGAGATGACCAGTCCTAATCCTTATCCTTCTTTGTCAATTCAATGAGTAACAATGCAATTTCTGAGTACCCTTTCACAAATTTTTGATATTAATTGCATAACTCGAGAAATGGACGCTCATCGTGAACATTCTTTAGTGGTTGCCAATCTTTGATGGCTGTAACCTTTTTTGAATCCATGAGTATTTTACCTTTTCCAATGATGTGACCCAAAAACCTAATAGAAGCCCGAGCAAACGAACATTTAGAACATTTAAATGGTTTGGCATAGAGTTCATTCTTTCGTAGCTGATTGAAAACTTGCTTCACATTAGCTATGTTAACGAGCCGAGCCGAAAAAAAAGCTCGGGCTCGGCTCGAGTTTTTTTGGACCGAGCCTTCTTGGGCCCGAGCCGGCTCGATTTTTATTTTATTTTATTTATTTTAATTTTTTTTAAAATATTTTTAGTGTACAACTAAATATTTTAGCTACATGTTGTGCATGCAGCTACAATTAGCTGCCTGCACAGCATAAATTCTGCTAGCAGGCAGAAATTCCTACCTACTGGCAGAATTTTAGCCTGCACAATAGGCAGCTAATTGTAGCTACCTGCTGTGCATGCAACTTAAATAAAAATTTTAATTTTTTATTTTTTTTATAAGAGCAGGACACGGGCTGGCCCGGGCTCGGCCAACATCCCAAAATGGGGCTCGACGCAATCGAGCCGGGCTTGGCTCTAGCTTTTTTAGAGCCGAGCCCGAGCCGCCGAGCCCACGAGCTTTTTTGTCATCCCTACTTCACATGTTGCACATGTTCCTCCAATGTCTCGCTATAGCTGACTATATCATCCAAGTACACCACCACAAAATCGTCCAAGAACCTGTGAAATACCTGATTCATCATCGTGAATGTCTCGCTATAGATTACTATGTCGTCCAGGTATACCAACACAAAATCGTCCAAGAACCTGTGAAGTACTTGATTCATCATCGTACAAAACGTTGTTGGAGCGTTTGATAAGTCAAAATGCATCACTTTAAATTCAAAGGCTCCATATCTTGTTACCATCGTAGTCTTTGCTTCATCTCCCTCTTTGATTCGAACTTTGCCACTATCTGGACCTGAGATCAGTCTTTATATAATATCTCGCCTGACTCAGTTGGTCGAAGCACTCTGCGACCAGCGAAATATGATAGCTATGCTTCACAGTGATCTTGTTCAAGGCTCGATGTCGCAGAATATTCTAAGAGAACCATCGGCCTTTTTCTAAAATAACACGAGAGCTTCATATGGTGATTTTGCAGGCACGATAATTCTACTTTCTAATATTTCTCCAAATTGTTTCCGAAGCTCTTCAAGCTCAGGTTGAGGCATACGGTAAGGTACCCCAGGCGGGAGGTTTGACACCTAGAATAAGTTCAATCTCATGACAATTGCACTTCTTGGTGGCAATTTCTTTGGTAACTCATTCGATATGATGTCCTCAAATTCCTTAATAAGCCTTCTGACAGGTTTTGGAATAGGGTCAATCGCCTCTTCGATCTCCTCTAATCGAGCGCACAAAAATGATGGTTTAATTTTTTTGAAACCCTTACCAAATTGAATGGTTGGGATGCTCTTCTCGCCCAACTTCCCAGCTTGTGCACTGATGACGTACGGTTTACTACCCATCATCATTAACGAATCGGAATATAAAAACGTTGCTATCTTAGTATCCCGAAGGAATTCCAATCCCATAATAAGCTTGAAGTTATCTATCAGAACCGCTGACAAGTTTGTCCTCTTGTCGAAATGACCTGCTTTGAGTAACACATATTTCGTTACTCCAGCTATTGGTTAAGTAGTGGAGTTGATTGCTTTGAGCTTTCCATTAACTTTTTCCAGAACAAGTCCGAGTCGCTCCACTTCGATACTTACAATAGTTGTGGGTAGCACCTAGGGATGGCAAAAAAGCTCGTAGACTCGGACGGCTCGGGCTCGGGCTAGATTGCACCGACCGTAGGCTCGGCCCAAGCCCGGGTCGGCCCGTGTCCGCCTCTTATGAAATAAAAAAATTAAAAAATTAAAAACTTTATTTAAGCTGTTTGCTGTGCGGCTAAAATTCTGCCAGCAAGCTGAAATTGGCAGAATTTCTTTCTCTCTGCCTTACTTAGGCAGAAATTTCTGCCTGTTTGTAGAATTTATGCTGTACAGGTAGAAACTGTAGTTGCCTGCACAGCGGTAGCTAAAATATTTAGCATACAATAAAAAAAATTTTAAAAATAAAATAAAAAAATCCGAGCCGGCTCGGCCCGTTAAAGCTCTGACCGAAAGTTCGAGCCGAGTCTCATTTTTTTGGCCAAGCTCGGCTTAGCTTGGGCCTAAAAAGGTTCGGTCCAAAAAAGTTCGAGCCCAAAAAGGTTCGGTCCAAAAAAGCTCGAGCCGAGCCCGAGTTTTTTTTTTTCGACTCGGGCTCGGCTCGTTGACATGGCTAGTAGTACCAGTATCTATCATAGTCCTTATTAGCTTTCCATTGATCTTCAAATCAATGTATATTAGGCATTTGGCCCTACAAATGCGAGCCTTTGATTATTCCATCTTTAGCTCTTTCAAGGAAAATTATCCTTTCTAGTAACTCGGTACGATAGTGTATTGTACCGATGTGAGAATGCGCCACTACATCCTCATCTTCTTTGGAGTCAATCTCACGATGACAACTAGCTTGTGAGGCATCTTGTTTTGAACTCATTTCTCCACTTTCTAGTTGACAATATGTATTCACCCTCTGTTTCTAATGACAGTCCGCCACCCGATGTGGTCCTTCACATAAAAAGCACACCAATTTAATAGTGGCATCAGATCTGCCCTCCGTTGCTTTTCCTTTATTCTAGTTGCTGTTGCTACAGTTATAGTTTCCTTAACGTTTTTTTGAAAGTTTCCCTACAAGTTACTCTAACGGGTGCCTTGATAGGCTCCTCCCTTATTATGAGAGTAAAGCTCTCCCCCATTTGAGTTTGAGCTGTGCCGTAAGGTCTGATGGAGTTTGTATGTTTCAGTTCTCATAGTGCTCATCGTGCCGATATTCCACATTTTCTGGAAAAAAAAGTGAGATCTGATTGCTTCCTTGAGAAGATCTCAAAAATCTATTCAGACCCTGTTGGCCTGAATATCAACATACTTTGTTCGCCACCATAGTTTTGCATCTCCACCAAGATACAATGTAGCTGTTGTAACCTTTTTTGCTTTGTCTTTGATTGAAATCGCAAGAAAGTATTGTTCCATATTAAAGAAGTTATCGATTTCTTTTGCATCGTGTGCCCCTACATATGTACACGATTCCGGAATTCTGAGCCCATAAACATGCTCTTGTGAAGGGCTTGCCCATTGCCAACCGCGCGTTGAAGTACTAGTAATTGAGCTCTCAACGCTTTCATTTCATCTGCAGGTCAGGCAGGATAGCAACAACTCCAGTTATTGCTGTGCAAACCCTTCGGCTTTCATCCAATTGGATGTGTAATTCATGAATTTTCATCTCTGCCACCTCGACTTTTTCTTCAGGCCCTCCAGGCATAACACAACCTATTAGCTGTCTGATCAAGCGCATCCACGCTCTATTTCGTATTCCTCTTTTGAGGACAAACGACTTCTGTGGTGTTTGATGTAATTGGATCCATAGCTTTCTTATCGAGGGTCGTGAGCCGCAGTACTGATATCAACTTTCACGAGATGCCTTTCTTCTAGCACAGAAAGGGATATCGTGCGGCAGTAGTCTACTCCGCTAGACTACGTTCTGTCTTTTCTCAGTCGTTTCGGAATGATAGAAAATTTGATTACAATTTGTAGAAAGCTTGCAACAAAGAAATTAGATGCATTGAAAGTAAATTGATCATTGATTGATGAACATGAAATTACAATAGCTAGTGTAGAAGGCGAACACTAGTAAGTTTGAAAGATTTTTGAATGACTAATACTCCCTATAATAGCTTGCGGAACAAAAATCTAAGTGTCAGGAGTAGACGTTTAAATGACGAGGAATCGTACTAAACGTTTACTAATATCATAGTTATTTTATAATTGAAATAAACTATTACAATGGAAATGAAATAACAACTCAAACTGAACTGATATTTACAATGTGCAACAGAAGTTGGGCAAACTATGGTTGCGCTTAGCTCATCGATAATGGTCATTTTCTGACTATGCTGGTAGCAAGTCTAGTTTAATTTTTCAATTCGAGTGTAGTGTTAAAATTTAAAATTTTGAAAAAAAAAAAAGAAAAAGAAACTTTAAGCTCAGAAAAGGCTAAGTCCTCGTTTGATCTCAATTATTTTTAAAATATATTTTTCTCTCTCTTCTTTTTAACCACATATTCTTTAGTAAAATAATATCACACACAAATTCAAATATTTTTTTTTTATTTTTAATTACACATTCTTCATCAAAATGCTATTCCAAAATGTATTTCAAACATGCTCTAAGTTAAAAAGTTTTTTCTTATATTTGATTGGAAATTGATTTTCTTTTTGTCTTGTAATAAAAGATAAAAGTGAAACTGAGAATCCGTGCTTGACCTTTTTACACGTTGAGATAACATCAAACTACCCTTTTTCATCTACTTTAAGATATGAAAAATTGATTGGGTTAAATTTAATTTTCCAATATCATGTCTAACTAAATTGGCCGAGTCATAAATCTTTTATTACTAAAGTATATTTAGCCCTTGTTTGTCAATAATTATTTAAAAATTCTTTATTTTTCATACTCATATTCAACTACATATTTACACAATATAATATCTTGCATATACACTCGAAAGTTTTGCATACTTTTTAACCATACATTCTTTGAAAAAAAAAAAATAAATAAAAAAATTTAAGACTATTTTCTCAATATGATAGCCATCAAAAAAGGGCTTAGTGGAGTGTAATTAATATTTTTATGTGATAGTTGTTGTGGATGAGAATTTTGAGAAGAGTAATGTTATTTATTGTCAACTACTATAGTAGTCATCTTATGTGACAATTTGTTATTTGAGATACTTATTTCTTGTAATTCATTTGCTTCAAATAACAAGTAATGCAATAAGCTGTGCAGTCGTTGACTATGAATGACATTACCCTTTTAAAATTAGTTCTTTGACCAAATATTGTTAAATTGGATATGATCCAACTCATATTTTTCTTTCGTTTTCTTTTATTTTATATGAAAAAACATCTAATTAATTAAATCTTTTAGAATAATCAAATACTTTGTCCCTATTTGGCCATAATTTCTTAAAATTCATTTTATTTTCAAATTCATTTTTAACCACATGTTTTCTTATCAATTTTTTAACCACATATTTCACCAACTTTTATTAAAATCTACTAAAATTTTAATTTTTATTCAAATCAAACAGGGGTTTAAGATCATACCTAAACATATCTTAGCAAACGAAGTTTTTCTTAATTTAAGCAAGACTTGCTTAATCCATTCAAATTGTTGTTTCTGAATCATATCAGATTTTATTAATTTTAGTATATTTAATATAACACATTTTTACTGACAAGTATTTGTTATTTTAGGCAAGACTTGCTTGTACTAGTATCCTTAATTTATTTACTACCAAACAAGTAAGTTTATCTTCCTCTTTTACAATTAAAAAAAAAAAAA
>CAIGRR010362312.1:0-13895 GCA_903798365.1 Fraxinus sp. 1973-6204
TGATGAAATGTGTAGTTGAAAAAATGATAAAAATTATGAAATCCATAAAATATATGATTAAAATTAATTGTTGACTTTAACCTGAATTTTATAGCAACTTTTTAAGCTTTACCAAATAAGCAAAAAGCAGCCGGGGATCTGATATGCTTAGTTTCGTCCGTGTTTGGCTATTGATTATAAATTATTTATAATTAGTTAAATCATTTTTTGTTTATATATTTCGTGAAATCCGTAAATACTGTGTATTATCTACTATTTATTTCTATCCATTTATAACACTCCAAACATATGCAATGATTAATTCTCCTAAAGCGAAAAATTTATTTTTCTTTATCGTGTTATTTTGATCCCTAGGAAGGCACAAAATTGTAATTTAACCCCAAACTTGACAAGTTTTGCATTTAAGCCCCTGTTTGATCCACATTATTTTTTCATTCTCATTCTTCTACTCATTTTCAACCACACATTTTTCAATAAAATAATATTTTCCGTCACATCAATAACTTTTCATTCTTTTTCAACCACACATTCTCTATCAATTTACTATTTCAGAATATATTCTTCCAAAATAATGTGGCTCAAACACCCCCTAAATAAATCTTTCATTTACTATCATATAGTTATTATCTATATGTAATATTATTTGACTTTAATGACTTAGCCTCTGTTTGGTACCCATTAAATTTTCATTCTCATTCTTCTACTTATTTTCAACCACACATTCTTCAATAAAATAATATTTTCCGTCACATCAATAACTTTTCATTCTTTTTCAACCACATATTCCACATCACATCAACAAAAAAAATGCATTCTTTTGAAAATAATGTGCACCAAACGGGCACTAAAACTTGTTCTAGAATCTAGTCCCTGTTTAGCTTAGATAAAATTAAATTTTTAGTATATGTTAATAAAAAAATGATAGAAGGTATGGTTGAAAAGTTGTGAATTTCAAAAAATATAATTATTGACTTTTTTTTTTAATCTAATCTTTTAGCCAATCCAAACATGAGGCTAATAAAATTATCATATTTGAAATATTGGCCAGAAGAACCCAACACGAGAGTTCTCGAATTGCACTGAAGTCCATGAAACTTCGACAAAATTGCAAATATAACCAAAATCTTTCTTGTGAATATTGGGTTTGTACTTTGAATGTATTTTACAAGTCAAAATTGCAGAGGAGGTATCCAATTTAATAAGTTTATACAAATGAGTATCTAACCTATATTTTTCTCATTTAAGCCCCAAACTTGTAATTACAAGTTGTAGATCAAATCGGCATGTCAACTCAAGCACGAGTCATGAGTCAATCAACCCATTGCAGACGATGCACACACATGGGTATTGGGCTGCTATATGTACAAGGAATTTTGTTAGTGTTTATACAGGACGACATTTGTCAATTGGGAAAAAAAACTGCCAATCAAGTGCTGCACTGTGCACTGAGTGGCAAAAAATCCTTTGTACAAGGGGAATATGAATAATTCTACTTGTACATAATGATTTACATACCGATGAGATGTTCAAAAGAGAGTGAAGAAGTTCTTTTTTTTTTTTTATTTAGTTGAAGAAATTTTGATCTAATCATTTCTCGTCATATCATTTGTATGTAAATCATTATGTACATATAACACAGTCAATATTGAATAAAAAAGGACATGAGTGATGTAGTTTTAGTTGAGCTGACAACCACAGTGGTTTGGAATTTGACTCTTTGTGAGAACTAGTATAGCAGCTCTTGTATCATACTTGTTGAGTCACATCCCGCGATTTACCTTTTTCATGATGTTCTAAGGACGGGGCGATGGTGGTCCTTCAAAGTTGGGGTTCAACCTTTTTTTTTTTTAATATTGAATAAAAAAGATTGTAATTTACTCTCGATTGTGTTACATGTACGTAATAATTTTGCATAGTGATTTATATACACGTGATATAATGAATTATGACCGAATCATAATTTTTTCAATCAAATAAAAAATAATTTTCTTCACTCTTTTTTATACCTGTTTCATTGCGTAACTCATGTACAAGTTGCATTTGCAATAAAAATAACGCCTTTGCCTTTTTCCAATTCTTGAATTAGGGTTTCCGTGCCTTTATAAAATCCTTATCAAATTTAGACCATGTTTGCAGATTGATCCACGTTCTTACAAATATTCATTTTTTAAAAAAAATTATTTTCAATCCTATATTTTTTAATAAAATAATATTAAACGTAAATTGAAAATTTTTGTTATTTTTTAACCACCTATTTTCTATCAAGTATCCACTCCTTAGCAAATCATTCTTTTCGTTAGAGGTCGTAATAGTGTTAATTACTCGTCGCATAAATCATTTTTTCTTGTAATTTGTAAATGCATCTTTTTCTTGATAGAAATTTCCACGACCAAGTATCTTCTTCTTTTTTGTTCCTGAAATTGTTTGTTTTTCATGAAAAGGGTTAATTTGTTGAATTTTATATGTTTCATAGCGAGGAAAGGGAAAAATAATTTAAGAGTTATCTGCAATGTTTGAAAATTGAACAGTTCTATTGTGATGGAAAATTTGAACCCAGTAATACTGGAGATAAGCTCCGATGATGAGGCCAGTTTCGACGATGTCGTTGGCGGTGGCGGAGAAGACCATGATTGGCTATCGGAGCTATTAGACGAGGTGGATGGAGGTACGGATGATTCTGATGACGTGGTTTTGGTGGATGAGGTGGTTGTCAAGCCAAAGAAAGCAAGATTCAATTCTCATAATTCTTCTGCAAAAACTGTAAATTATAATGGCGGCTATGATGATGATGATGATGAGTGTGTGATTCTTGATAGTGACCCTGATAAGCTGTTGGCGGTCGTGAATAGTAAAGTAGATGATGAGGGTTCTGATGATTTGCTTGTTGTTGGTGAAAAGGGACAGGTATTGATTTTCCCCCCTTCTTTATCTCCCTTTAAAACAAAAATTTGGGATCTTGGTTCTGGTATTTGAGTCTCTAATAGATCAATGTGCTCTATGTTTAATCTATCGCTGTATTTCGTTCTAATGATAACTTAGTCATATCGATCTAGGGATTAGGATCTATGATTTCAGTTTTGAAAGTCTGTGGAATCGAAATATGAATGAGAATATCATTGTATTCTGCTTTGTGTTTATTGAATTTTTCAGTCTATTTGCTTGTTTTGTGGGAAGAGGGACTGCGCAAAATTGTGGGTTAATTTTCTGTTTATGGCATTTAGATAGTTTGTATTTTTCCGCTGTTTCAGATTGCAGCTTAAGAAATAATCAAATAAAGATGGATATCAAGAGATCTGCTGGAGGTTTTCAGGGGATTCTCGTATATCTTTAAACAATGCTTATGCTGTAAAGAATTTATGTTTTGTTGACATCTGGTATTTCTTGGTTTCATACAAGTGAACAATCATATTACAGGTGCAGAAGTCAACTTTTTTTATGACAACCATATCAATTGGTGGGCAGTCAAGCATTTGCAGCTTGATTGGCATTTCAATTGGGTAATAGATGGAGCCGTAGAATATCTTGTGATGGTGTATATTTTTCAAAGATATTTTGTTGGTTTCAATTAGCTTGATTCTGTTGTATTCTGATGTTAGAATCGATTGTGGATCAACGATATTCTGTCAGTTTCTATTATATTTTGGTCCTCAGTATTTATTTGTTTTTCAGTGTTATTATGTTCTTGTTTCACTAATAAGAATCATACAGATATCTAGATGTCCTTTGGATAACGACAAACTAAACCTACACGATTCATTTTCATTATTGGATTCAGTCCATCACTAGATCTAACAAAAGATCTTACTCACTAAGATATTTTATTACCTCGTTAGTCCATTTTCATTTAGCGTACCTCTCACTCTTGTAACATTTTCTACTGCGTTCATACTCCTCTTGTGAATAGGAGTATTTCAAGTTCATGGAAGACATGCCCCAAATACCTAAGTTGACCCTCTCTTCATTTATCTTGAATTGGTGTACCACGCTTCTTGGCATCCATCTACTCTAGTATAGCCCCCACATGTTCTTAGAATCCCCATTTCCATTCTGCATATGCCATATCTAACTTAGGTAATTGTAAATGGCAAATATTCTTTGTTCTTAAGACTTCTTCAGATTTAGGTTTGTTTTCTTGATGGTTTTTATGTGATTCAAGTATCTTTTTTTCTAGTTTTTAATACTTGCCTTTTGTGGGTNGTTCTTAAGACTTCTTCAGATTTAGGTTTGTTTTCTTGATGGTTTTTATGTGATTCAAGTATCTTTTTTTCTAGTTTTTAATACTTGCCTTTTGTGGGTCATGATTTATATTTTCACCAAGTTACCCAAGAACTCCACTTTGTTTGCTTCAAAAGCATCTGCAGTTATTTTAGCCGCTTTCCTTTCCTGAAATAGATAAAGAAAATGAAAAGAAGATATATAGTTGGCTTGATTTAATGGAGATCTTGTGTGACATATATTTCTGCTTATCCCTTTTGCTTTCCATTTTAGGTTGCATGCAGAGACTTCCCTCACCCGCGGCATCTTTGCGTAACATTTCCATTTGCCTCTACTCCCCATGATACTCATTGTGACCAGGTGATTTTCTCAGTTTAACTTTCCCTTTATATATATGCGTGTGTATGTATTACCATTTGTATTTTTTATTAAACAAACATGCTGCCATTGTAACTCTAATTTTCTAATTTCAGTGTCATTGTTATGTTTGTGACTCACTTGCTCCATGTGTCCACTGGAGCTCCAGCATTTCCAGCATTGACCATTGTCATGCTACAGATAAAGAGGAGTTTTGGAGATCTCAACGGAAAAGCATGAAGGAAAGTGACAAAACACAACCAATTACTAATGTTGTTCCCCATGTGAGTCTGGTTCCATCATTGCCTCCAGTACAGGCCAACTCTTTGGCGCAGAATCAGGATTTTAATCGAGTCACAGTGCGCCCTAGGACCCATTTTGGCATTCCAAGAAGTCAACCATCTAGATCTGCTCTTCCTAGATATCAATCACATTTCATACCCCAACAGTTGCATAGTAGTACACACAATAAGAGTGATATCTCTAGGACTAGAAGGCACACTGTAGGAAGCAGAGGCCCTCAGTTCATTACTCCATGTACAGCCTTCAAAGGAAGTGGGCCGGCCCGGGTTGATTCGGTGAATGATAGGCGTGGCTATGGTTTATCCAAAAACAACATGATGTCGCAGTTTTCTAATAACTCGCCTCTGCCTTGGTGTCACGCTTCTCGTGGCGAAGTGCAAACGAGTGTAAGTGATTGTGCAAATTTTGCACCCCACGAACCTCAAATGTCATCTCAGACAGCTTTGAGCAGCCCGGTTACAAATGCAATAACCTCCCAACCTCAAGTGTCTTCTCAACAATACAGAAGCAATTCCTTGCAGCCCCAAATTGTTTCCCAGCCGTATGTCAGTAACCATTTCCAGAACACGACTATCCCCCAGTGCCCACTGGTGTCACGGCCTAATGGGGGCAATGCCTTTCATCCTGTACCTTCTGAAACCCGTGTTACCAACCCACTCTACACAGGCAACACTTTTGAACATCCACTGTCCCCAATGTCATCGCAGCGCAATATGGATAGCTCCTGTGGACGTTTCATCTCTTCTCAACCTCAAGGTTATACTGACCCTACTTCGTTACCGAATGGACAAAATGTTTTTCAGCAAGAGAATCAAATGCAAAGTGATCTTGATTCAAATTGCGCAGATTTTGGGTTTAGTTGGGTTCCCCCTATCAGCGGAAGCAACCAACAGATCCCTGCAGGTAGTTCCCAACTTCAAAATCCAGTACCAGCAGATAATTTCCTGTATCAAAGTGTAGCAAAAGAGGATGATGCCCAGTTTCAAAGTGTACCGGTAGAAGATAACTTGTATGTTCACGTACCTGAGGATAGTTTTTCCCTTGTAGATGACATTAATTCCCGGTTTCCCGGGATTACAGATCCTGACTCATTGGACTTTCAATTTGACGCTTGGATGTTTGAGAATCAGTCTGTTCCAGGGGCTTTGGAAGTTTCTGTAGCTCCTGGGTTGAATGCATACTCCCCTGAACCGGGTACTATAGATGCAGGGACTCTCTTCGATTTCTAAGTCTTTTACTAATCATGGAAAATGGCAGGCCTAGAAATGTGAAGAAAAAAAAGGGAAATTGATGTTTTTGATGATGTATAAGAATAGTCGAGCTGGGGGGGGTGCAGAGATCTTCCTCGTTTGAAAGTTTCTTGTACAGAAACTCGTCTTTTGTTTAATACCCGCTCTGGAAATCTCTCGAATGCATTGAAATTGTAAGAATATTCAATTCCACGCTAATCTATTTTAGCGAATTCTCGTAGTGGAACTTCATATAAAGCAATAAAATGTTTCCACATTTGCATTTTCCTTGCTGAATTATAGGATGAAAGATGTGTTGTATGATACAGATGCTTCAGTTCGAAAATTATTTTCATTAGCTGGAAAAAACTAATATTAATGCGTGGGTCACCTTATTCCTCTTGCATTATATGAAGTGGCAAATGTCTTTCAAAATTCTTGCATTTGGTGCAAAATGAAATCTTTCTTCAAACTTTGAATCAAACGAAGAGTCACCTTTTACCTTGAAATTCATTGGCCTTTTTCCTGCACTGGAAGGAGCACGTCTCTCAAAACTTAAATTTTACAGCATATTCTACAATTTAGAGAGCATCTATAAATTTAGAGAATAATTTTTTTAAGTATTTCAATTGGCCATTTATATTTAACTCTCAATTTTACTACTACTAAAAAATGTTTATTATTTTTTCCTATTTTTTATTTTCACTAATTTCTCTTTTAATTATTGTATTATTTTTCTGCATTGAAAAATGAAATGCTTTCAATACATTTAATTATAAATATTTTTCTATTTCTCTCTTATTTTTTATTTATTAACCCTCTCGTTTTTTTTTCATTATTTATTAATAAAATGGGCTTCCGGCTGTGTTGATTTATCCCAAAAAACACCCTCCAAAAAGTAACCATTTACAATATTGAAGTTGGAAGATTCCAATTGTTCGGTAATGCACAAAGAAAAGAAAAAGGTTTTTTTTCAGATATAAAGAAAGTAAAAGGTGTAAATAATGTGATATGTTTCTTTTTTTTTTTTTTCACTTTAAATAAAAAGCCACTTTATTTCAAAAGTAACTTCTGAGTTATTATCAACATACGAAATTTAATTTTTTATTAACTTCAAGTGATAAATATTGTTGATTGATGCTGCACAATTTCATTGCGATGATCTGAGAATGGACACTGTCCAAATCTAAGCAAAACCATCAAGGAAACTGTCAATTTCAACCAAAGAGGCAAAATCCAGTAAAATATATACTCAGTTCCAAATCCAAAAACTGGAAAGATGAACTTCTGTTAATAAACCATTTAACCAAGCAGATGAAAAAAAAAAAACGTGCAGCAAAACGAGTTTTCATCTCCCAGGTCATGAAAGGGAAACGGGCAGAAAACAACACGTTGACAAGGAAAATCCACTATTGATAACAGACGCATGTTGGATCATATTATGCAAACATATTAAGCACAACACGGAGGCAAACCGCATCATGCATCAGATCAAAAGCTTCGTTTATCTCCGCAAGAGTCAAATTATGGGAAATGTACTCGTCAACCTTGATTTCCTGTAACGTGGAGAAGCAGATTGAGTTTGGAAAATGTGAAAAGAGGAAGAAAAAAAGATCGAAAACGAAAACCCAGCAAAGGATTATATAAATATAATGCTCCTGCATGAGAATTAAGGTACTCACGTTCTTCAAATACTTGTCAACAAGCCAAGGAACTTGAGAACGACTTTTAAAACCACCAAAAGCTGTACCCTTCCAGACACGACCAGTAACCAGCTGAAATGGTCGTGTAGATATCTCTTGACCTGATGCTGCAACACCCACAATGACCGAGGTTCCCCATCCCTACAAATTTATAGAGAAGCAGCATACCCAACTGCGAATGCGGCAATCAAGATATCCAGTTCGAGCCCCATTCTTTGCCCAAAATACATTTTTGAATAATATTTTGATGGAGAACATGTGATTAAAAAATAAGGAAAAATTTTGGATTTACGTGTAATATTATTTTATCGAAAAATGTGGTTGAAAATAAGAGAGAAAAATATATTTTGAAAATAATGGGGACCAAACAAGGGCATAAGTTAAAAACTTTCAGACAAGTTACCTTATGGCAGCACTCCAGAGCAGATCTCATTACAGATACATTCCCAATGCACTCAAAACTATAATCGACGCCACCATCTGTTAGATCCACAATTACCTGCTGTATTGGTTTCTCATGGTCTTTTGGGTTGATAAATTCAGTCACGCCGAAGTTCTTCGCTGTGAATAAAAATTTGCAACCAGAAAATAAGTGAGAGCTCTGCTAATGAATAGATTAGCAACTAAATAGACCAAGTATCCCACTCACACCCAAATAAACTTGTTCTAGTAATCCCCTTTCTCAAGTGATCTGATAAATTTATGTGCACCAAAATAACCGTGTTAGTTTTAAATTCTTACGGTGGCAAAGTGTCTCAGTTGACTCTAATAATGGCACGAGATGCTCAGATAATGTCCATGCATCCTTTGAATATGATGAATAACAAAATCAATTAGAATGAGTCGGTGATATCTAAATATGCTCGGATTTACATCTCATTGAACTTTAGTATTTGGGCATGCTAATTTCCAATACGTCTCTAATCCTTATCTAGACAAGGTCAAGATAACAATTTTTTTTTTTTATAACCGTGGATGTTCGGGCCAGTTTGCGTGCACCTCGACTAATCACCGTTGAGGAGCAAACTCAAGGTCTGACCAATTGAGCAACCCCTCAGAGTCAAGAATTATCATAAATTTTATGATAGAAATACTCATCATTCAATAATGTCACGAAATCGACAAACACAAACAGTCTTACCAGCATGGATCGTGGATATGTTTCAGAGGGGGAATATTTGATGGAATTAAGATTTTATTACATACTTAAATAAGCAGACAACTATCAACTGGCCTTTTGGCAGCATTAAGAAGATGAAGAACTCAGCAACTGTAGTCAACAATGCTTCTGCAGTATTCACCATATTGACTGTCTGTCTAACAAACTTACACCAAGAGCTGACCTCCAGAGCGTTGCATTAACAATATTACTAAAGAAACGAAAAAAGAAGATGCACTACGTATTTGTTTTGTAACTTAACCCAACTATTACAGAGAAATTAGTAGACCATTGTCTCACATTACCTTTTGGCTCCTGACGACCCTTCATTCTCACGCTCCCACACCCCCAAGAGTGGATAAACATTATAAATGATGGGTTTCTATTTTACGAACATATGGCTAGATTCCACTTTTCAAGTGGAAGAGAAATACTCCAGTGTTAAAGCCGAGTAAAAATGGTCAATAAAATAATGCTTAGTCAAAAGTAAAAGTACTTCAGTAGAATTTTGTTTCCCCATTTCAATTTTCAGGTAAAGGAAATCATATCACAATACATGAAAGGTAAGCCCTCTGTTAGGTTATCGAATGAAAAAAACTATAGCATTTTTTGTAATCACAAAAAAACAACTAATCAGCTGTTAATGCAGAAAATACTGCAACAGCAGTAGTGAAATGTAGAAAGTAATTTTGTAGGTTAAACTGGAAAACCATAGATCACTTGGGGAACTAGTTTTTTAGTACTTAAGTTTATATGGGGATAGTGGTGGCGGCATAATACCTGTATCAAACTTTTTGCTATCAATGTCAATTCCAATTATCCGTGAAGCACCAGCAGCTTTTGCACCCTCTGCTACCTACAACAATGAGAAAAATCATTGGTCGTCATAATCATATGATCAGGACAAGAATCAGATTATCCTACTAAAAACTTACAGCAAGTCCAACAGTGCCAAGGCCAAAAACAGCAACAATAGAGCCTGGTTCTACTTTTGCTGTATTCCAAACTGCTCCAAGGCCTAAGGCAGCACAATGTACAGTATTAAAACGTGTCCAAAAGACTATGACTACACGATTATCATCTATAAAAACACGCCTAACAGATGTACAAAATAGTAAGGATTTTGAAATGGTAAGTTAAATGGCAGAAGCAGTTGAATGGAAACAGAAAACAGTTGCTAGAAGGGTAGATAAGCTAGATGGCAGAAGAATCTGCACTCTGTGAACCTAAGTCACTGAAATACATATTATTTTGCTGATTAATATACCAGTAAACCACAGGAGCCAGAGTCAAGTGTGGAAAAGGAATGATATATGAAGAGAGTGATATTGATTGAGATTAAGCCTTCCATTGCTTCATGGGCTTATTGAGAAAAACAACTTTAAAATGGACAGAACCTCGAATTTGATGATGAATTGCAAGATACAGTTTTCTAAATAAGAAAATTCACAGCATCAATGGAAATGGACATCTAGGTTCCTGTGTGCTAATTAGCCAATTCACAAAATTATACAAAAAGAAAATAAATTGCATATTTAATTCCATCATATAATTGGATTGGGAAATGGCTTGCCTGTTGGAACACCGCAACCTAGAAGACATACTTTCTCCAAAGGGGCTTTGGGATCAATCTTTGCAACACTAACATCATGGACAACAGTATACTGACTGAATGTTGAAGTTCCCATGAAATGATAAATAGGTTTGCCATTGATCGAAAAACGACTATTACGGTCACTCAGCATTACTCCAGCTCCAGTAGCTACCCTTACTTTCCCACAGAGATTTGTCTTCCCTGATTTGCAGAACTTGCATTCTTTGCATTCTGCCTGGTAACAAGGAATGACATGGTCTCCAGGCTGAATCTCAATCACGCCTTCTCCAACACTTTCAACAACACTGCAATTCCAATAAAATAACAAATTCATATTATTTCTTCATTAGAAAAAGGAGCTGTGCCAAAATTGCAAATGGTGTATATGTGTATCATTAAATTAACATAAAACATACCCTGCAGCCTCATGACCAAGAATACATGGGAAGAGACCCTCGGGATCCTTGGGAGATGAGAAACAGTAATTAGATCACAGTGCAGAAATATTAAAGAGAACATCAACAGTATTTTGAATTTTCTCTCTCTTTTTTTCCCTATGTATAATTGTGTGTATATCTTTTGAGACCATCACACTGCATAAAGCAATTTAGATTTATGGCTACTGAACAGAAAGCACAAACAAATCTTGATGAATTGGAAATTCAAATTATCACACAAATATTCTATTGAGACTTTATTTACACATCAAGCACCTCAATGAAAACCAGTTCATGAAAATCAAAAGCTTAAGTTAATAATATTTGCATTCTCAAAAACTTGCTTTTCAAGATGCTAGATAGGAAATTATGTACTAGTTCTTGAACAGAAGCAACACCTGATAAAGAACTTTTATCCATCTTCATACATCTGGTAACCACGCAGTATCAACTCACTCTAAGAAACTACATTTTCACTTTTCGGCTCTCTAAGACAGAGAACTGACTGATGGCCAAATTTAGCTGGGCTTTGGCTCATTTCAGACATATCATGATGATCTCATCTAATAAGCCCATACGAGCTTAATATGTGGTCGAGATTTCAATATTCAAAATACTGGTATATAAACAATAAGTCAAATTGAATTCTGCCTGACCAAAGCTTGCTCACTGTCACCTACAATCTCAAAATGTCCCACAGTTAACCTTTTTTCAATCCTCATAACCCAAGTGTTACCAGTCCTCAGCTTGCTTAGATCATTTATCCATGTAAATGGATCCATTAAAAATTACAATCAAATCTTTAAATCACAAAATCACCACTAGAAAATCCAGAGTCAAAACACAATCCTCCGTTCTGAAAAACAAAAACCTTTTAACTTCCAAAAAGCTTTCAAAATTTAAATATTTTTGTACAAAGACATACCATCACATCCTAAATTCAATAATTTCATTTCAATCAGTATTTGTATGAACAGTACACACGTATCTATCTATATCATAGTACCTTTCCGCTCCATGTGTAAGCGTCTGTGTGGCAGAGGGCAGTAAAGAGGATCTTGATTCGAACCTCGCCGGCTTGCGGCGGCGCCACCTGAACCTCCTCGATCACTAAAGGCTTGTTGGGTTCCCAGGCCACCGCCGCTAAAATCGCACTAACTCAGCTTAGGGTTACAATTTTAAATTCAAACTATATACAATATACGCATACACAAATACGTATACATATATGAGTATTATTATATTAAGAGAGTACCTTTACAAGTGATCACTTGACCTTGCGTAGCCATGGAGTCGATGTTATGGAAAAGAAATCACACACGAAATACTGTGAGAGATGAGAATGGTAATGACTGTGAGGAGTGAGCTGCCAGGATTGATTTTTTTATATTTAATTTAGCGACAATACATAGCTCCTAGTTCTAAAATTAAAATTCAAAAATAACGAACTTATTAAAATATTTCAAAAATCAAGTGTTAAATAAATTTATTAAATATTAAAATATAAAATAATATATATTAATTATTTCTACACATGTGATGGCAACGAGACGAATACGGGGCGGGACACCCCCGCCCCGTCCCGCCTTTGGCGGGATGGGGACGAGGGCGGGGTGGATTCTTGCCTCGTTTAATGCTTCATTTAATTTTATTTTTTTTAACCAAAAATTTCCAATTAAATACAAATTCAAAATTTTATAATCCAAAGCAAATAATATTTAAAATAACTACATCAATATCCAAACAAAGCAATGAAAACAAACAATGTCCAAAATTAAACATTTTATTATATTTTTTATTTAACTTCGTGGGGCGGGTTCGGGCGGGGCACCCTCACCTCGCCCCGCCCCGCGACCCGAGGCGGGGCAGCAATCCCCGCCCCGTCCCGCCAACCCGTCGGGGTCGGACGGGACGGGGCGGGGCGAATTTTTTTGCCATCTCTACAATCGATTTGATGTCCAAGCATTTATTGCATCATAGTGTTATCCTGGGATACAAAGCATTATGAAAACTTCATGGACCAAAACTAATATAGGATGAAGATTTCAGGATGACTTAATCACACAAAACGTTCATACGTTTGACATGTAGTGTGCAAAACGTCCAAACGTTTCAATTTTTTACATTTTCGCCTATATTTCAACATTTCATTACGGAAAACATAATTTTCACATATTTTAATGTAAAATAACCAATATACCCTCCTATATAAATAAAACAAAAAATAATATAATAAATTGCAATCTTACTCATAAACTTTTAAAGAAATGTAAATGAGTCCAAAATCTATGAAAATATTAAAAATAAAAAAAAAAAAAACTATTTTTCTTCATTTTTCTTCTATGACTTATTTTCCATCTTAAATTTTCCTCCCCCTTTCCCCGTCCCGAATACCCCACCAACAAAAAAACTTAAACACGTCGCTGCCACCACCTCAAACGTCAATCTTGCAAACCACAACCACCCCACCTTTATGATTGCCAATTGCAATTGACGGAACCGTCCCAGTTGCGACTTTGGGGATTGAGTTTCGAGGCAATTGAGCAGCAATTGGATCAATTAAATATGTACCCACTGTCATCTGAGTGTGAATTTGATCTTTCCCATGTAAATTTGTGGATTGAACAATGTAGAAACCTTCAATTGAATGGGAGCTGATTGTCTCTCTTCGCGTGTGATCTAGGTACGAAATCCCAGAACTTGTATTGCTGCCAACATGCCCTTTTCCTCTATTGGATGCTAGAAAGCTCTGATTATTTCGCCGCAAGCTCTGAAACCTGCTTAACTTCCCTATTTATTGGGTATTCGTCTTTCCCTTTCCTCGCTGCTTGCAAATCGGCTCCAAAGTGGTGTCTGCCCTTTGTCTATTCCACCACCTCTTCGTTGTCATTGGAGAGT
>CAIGRR010362349.1:0-16591 GCA_903798365.1 Fraxinus sp. 1973-6204
AAAACAAAAACATGTAGAGTGTGTTTGGTAGAGATTAAAATCGGATTAAAATTGAAAAACTAGCCGTTATTGTTGACTTTTATTAGACAAGTGGAACCCAATAACGGTTATATTTTCAATTTTAATTGGATTAAAATGGGGGTCAAACAAGCTCTAAATGAATCCATTATATATTAGCTAGTATTAATGTAGCTTCTTATGAAAGCTACTTGTTCTTTTCGAAATTCATAACATTGAAAAATAAAATACATCATTTTTCATTGAGGGTTAGTAGACAACTTGGCACCAAATTTTGCCATTTTTACAAAAGTTATCGAAATTAGACACTTTTCAATTGGCAAGCATGCATGGAATTGGCCATTTTTATAAATTCCATTTTATATATCATCTTAGGTACATACTAAATCAATCATTTCAAGAATACTTTAAATCTCATTTAATATATGGATTTTGCTATTTTTATATAAAAAAATGACCAAAATGGATTACATAATATGATGTGGAGGAAAAATATTAGATAAAAAAATTGATTGTATTTTAAATTGACAAATGGTATAGTATCGTCTGATATTATGTATTCCATTATATAAATCTTAATGTGCATGTGATATACAGATCTTTCATGCACAGTCCAAATATCAAATCCTGCTTCCAAAAATCCTACACGAGGTCTGAATTCTGGAGACATAGTACTGCTCCCAATTGTATGTCAAGCTTTCTCAGATCCCACAATATTCAAGGTACTATAAACAAAATTCCAGTTCCATCTGAAAATGACAGCCATGAAGAAAAGCAGTGGGAAATATCAAAATGTGTATATATAACATTAAATGAAACCTCTCATTAATTAATGTAGCCATGGACGAATCAAAACCGGTTTAGAATCGAACCATGAGACCGACTTCTCTACTAAATTGGCAAAGGCAGCTAGCTTATGAGCTACTCCATAACCCGAGCGTGCAATGAAACTGCAACTTAAAATGAATAATGTGTATCAGATGTATATTTATAGCTTGGTGTTATCCCCACTGTTATCCGAAACAAAATGAATGATGTGCGTATGTGTATTTCGTGAGTTTTACAAAATTCTTTCACGAATTCTTTATGGATCATAGTTTTTCCATCTGACATCCATTTGATATATGCCTAGAAATGTAGCTGCTTAGGGTTATGTTAAACTTACAGATTAATGACTTTTTTCTGTTAATTACAAGAACCACGTGTTGAATGCAATAATCATTTTTATTTTAACAGTACTCAGTGTTATATAAATTCGATAATAACGTTGCAAAAACAATTCTCGAACGGAGACGACGCATAAAGAAAAACAAGAAACTAAGTCATAGTTACAGAATTTGAAGGTTGGTCCCTTCATTCACCCCTCTATTCACATCACTCTTATGAACAAGAAATTCTTGAAAGTAACACTCATATTCACAGTGGAAAACTAAATAATCCCGTGTATTATGACTAAGCGAATAGGAAAATAGACACCCGGATGGATCCCTTGATGTACCCCAAATAGAACCGAAGCCAATATTGGCAATTATTGATATGAAGATACTCAAGAAGACTCCCTATATTCACAGTGGAAAACTAAATAATCCCGTGTATTATGACTAAGCGAATAGGAAAATGGACACCCGGATGGATCCCTTGATGTACCCCAAACAGAACCGAAGCGAATATTGGCAATTATTGATATGAAGATACTCAAGAAGACTCCCTGTTTGGTACCGATTAAATTTTAGATATTAATTTAAATTAAAGTCAACAATTCATTTCAACCATATATTTTATGGATTCCACAACTTTTCAATCACAAATTTCATCAATTTTTATCAAAATTTAATAAAAATTTGATTTTAATCTCTACCAAACAGGGGTTATATTTTGATGAGTTGTAATAATGTTCTCTTTAGGTCAGCATGGTACATCTAGTGGGGGAGATGAAGAGGGAACCCATCTTAATAATTGTAATATATTGACTTAGCGTATGGTTAGTGGCAATGGTTAAAATAAAACAAAAATAAATAAAAAGAAAGAAAAAGAAAAATAATATTAAGGATATGTTTGAGCCTATTTTTTTTAGATTTTATAATAGTGATTTTTCAATGAATATGAAATTTAAAAGTGAAAAAAATTCTAAATTTATATGAATAATGTGTTATTAAAAATAAGTTTAAATGGAAAAAATTTATATGGAATGGGAATCTAAGCGGGGCTAATAAAGAAGAATTAATCTACTTGTACCGAATTTGTTGACCCCGCCGCAGGCGTCCCTCCAATAGGGGGCCGCCGTGTGGCATTATGTCAGAAATCTTGTCAAAGAATTAGGTACAAGTAGCATGGTTGAATAAAGAAACTCGCTGTGGTCCATTGCATGTCAACTCAATAGGGTCTCTGATGTGAACATCATCTCCCCTACCCCCTACTCTACCCTATCCTATCCCAGCCCCACCCCCATTTTTCCGTACTGTTCCTTTAACCATCACCTGCTGGTTTCACCTTATATAGGAACAAAGGCAGAAAAGCTTATAGACATAGTGCTTGATTAACTATGGAGAGAGGGAAAGGCTTGGCAGAGGGGTCATCAAGATCCCCGGGTGGCGGCGCCGGTGGTGATCCGCCGATACCGACCACTCCCAGCCGCTATGAGTCTCAGAAAAGAAGGGATTGGAACACCTTTGGGCAGTTCTTGAAGAACCAGAGGCCACCAGTTCCACTCTCTCATTGCAATAGCAACCATGTTCTTGAATTTCTTAGATATCTTGATCAGTTTGGCAAGACTAAAGTTCATTTGCAGGGCTGCATCTTTTATGGGCAGCCGGAGCCACCGGCACCGTGTACTTGCCCACTGAGGCAGGCTTGGGGTAGCCTCGATGCACTTATTGGCAGGCTACGCGCCGCCTATGAGGAGAACGGCGGATCACAGGAGACTAATCCATTTGCCAGTGGAGCAATAAGGGTTTATCTGAGGGAAGTAAAGGAGTGTCAAGCTAAGGCAAGAGGAATCCCTCACAAAAAGAAGAAGAAGAAGGCTAGCCCCGGCCAGACAGATGATGATTCCACTTCTTCCATGCCATTTTCTTAATTCAATCTATGGATCAAAAATTGGTAATTAATTTCTTGCCTTAAAATATATTTATTTTTATAAAGTACTGCTTGAATTACTTGGACTTCATTTTTCTTCTTGCCCAATTCAATTTCATCATAGTCACAATGGAGAATCATATATTGGTGAATACGTGTACATATTGTTGTTCTGGATAAATATTTTCCCTTCAGTATAAACCCTAGAAGGAATGCATACAATCAAAGGTAAACAAATCGGTTATATAAATCCCTTTTGGCCACTCTATTCTGATCCGCCCCCCGAACAAAATGTACTAGGATTTATGACATAAATGTGACAATACGTTAGCTATCAACTTACCATCACCATATTCCTTCATCGATGATGGAATTATGAACCCTAGAAGTAATACATTACAAACAAAAACTAAATCAAATCTGCAGTGCCCTTTTTCGATTTTTGTACATACTCAAACTAATCTACTCTAATGTGATCGAAAATTTATTCTTAGAATATTTTTTTATAAGTTAATGTTCAAGTATGATAAACAGTGACGATCTTTAACCCCACGAAAATGACGGATTTTCCTCTGACATCAGGTAGAATCTTATCCTCTTTATTTTTTTCAAGTTTTCCATCATATGGAACAATTTGTCTACTTCTACTGTAAGATGATCCCAATTTAGTACTCTATTTCATGTCAACTTCTAGTTTTATGGGTCATCTTTTGGGATTCTTGAAAGATCTTTCGCCCCCACGAAGATTGACATTTTATTTTATTTAACATAAACGGGAAACATTCTCATTATGCAAGATCTCCCTTAGATTGCCATTTGAATTTAAGGTAGGAGACACATTTGCATGTATATATATATCCTAGTACAAACAAATATTTAATAAAAACTAAACTAAACTTCAAAAATTTTATTAATTAATTGACTTTTTGTATTTTATCCATGCATGCCTCCTGTTTGTGGGCATTGATGCTCAATATTTAAACCTTCTCTAATCATTGTAAAAATCTCTCAGATGTACGAAAAAAAAAATGAATGCTTATTTAATTAATTTTTTTAGTGTAGAAGATCTTTGTGAGGGCATTTTAGAAATTTTCGTTAAATTTTTGAATTTGTGCTTTGCATCTTTACTAGATTGTTTCCAGCGTGCAACAGATTTTGTGGGACATCACAATTATTCATTTTTTTGTCACAATGCTTTGCCTTTTTACATGCTAAAAAAAAATAATAATAATAATATTCTTGGGAGTTTCTTAAACAATGGCATGCATTTTTCTTCATCTTCCTTCTTTTTTCCCCTTACCTTAATCATGGTTTTGTCTATAAAATGAGGAATTAAGATATACAGTACCAGACATTTGTATGTTTTCTGTTGCAAAAAGGAGGAAATTTATAGCTTGAGTTGAATGATTTTTAAGAACAGCAGATTCTTGCTTAACATTTCTGTGAGAGCGTCCTTGCTGGGTGCTGAGTTTAAATGAGATGAATTAGATCTTTTATCAACTTAAGAAATATTATTACTTCAAAACTTTGTAGGTAACTTAATCCAAAGATCTAAGGTAATCAGATTCGAGCACTACAACAAAATGTACTTTTTACGGCATGCATTGCAAGTCGTAAAAACATCTTTACGGCGTGCGATCGCATGCCATATAAAGTCATGCCGTAAAAAGTGGTTTACCTTTTACGGCTTACAGAGTACGCCGTCTACAGAACGCCGTAAATTCGTTTTTACGGCGTTTAGTTGCATGCCGTAAAAAGTGCAATTTAAGGCATGCTTATTTACGCCGTAAAAAGTATCGCACTTTTTACGGCATTCTGTTGCACTCCGTAAAAAGTATAATTTAAGGCATGCTTATGCACGCAGTAAAAAGTATCGCATTTTTTACGGCGTTCTGTTGCACGCCGTAAAAAGTATCAAACTTTTTATAGCGTGCTTTTTGAATGCCTTTTCCCATCGAGTAATATAATATATTAAAGATCTAAGGTAATCAGATTCGAGCTTTAGTAGTATGATCATGCATCTCTGCAAGATTGGTTAACAGAAAAGAATTGTATTATTTGTGGTTATGTTTTACCAACTTTCAGAATATGCAACATGTCAAATTCATATTGTTGTGCGATGACTTTGTATTATTTTTTATTTAGGTTCTCTTTGTTCGGATTAAAATCATATTTTAATCTAAGTCAAAGTCAAACAATCAATATTAACCGCATCTTTTATAGGTCCCACAGCTTTTCAACCACACATTTAAAAAACTTCTATCACAATCTACTAAAAATCTAATTTTAATCTCCACCAAACATCCACTTAATACGAGTTGATTGTACAATTCCACATAGAATACGATGTCTTTGTTGTTTAGGAATTCGTCTATTTGTCCCACTAATTAATAACATAATTAGCTTGAATCCGCATCTTGTAGGGACTACGACCTCTTTATTCTCCTATATATAGAAGCCCTTTTTGTTCTTTAAGGTATCTCAATTTGTGAGATAGTAATGGAATATCTTGAGAAAAAGACTTAAGAATTCAGTGCTCACCCTATACATACTTTCTGGAGATTTTTTACATCAATATTTTGTACACTTTTAGTTATCTCGTTATATCAATTTTCTTGGCGCATTTGAGTTTTACCTTGCAGTGCTTTTTTGTATTCATTCCTTTTATTTAGTGAAGGTTCTCTTGCCTTAACCATGGACATAAGTGGATATAAGCCAAGTGCTGAATCACATTTGTTCCTTCAAAACCAAAGGCAACTTTTTTAATTATATTTAACAAAGTCTCTGTTTGTCATCCTTTAAAATTTTAAATTGTTTATTACAGTAACATTCTCCACTACATATTCATACAATAAAATATTCTACACACAAATCAATAAAGTTTCCTTACTTTTTAACCACACATTTTTTATCAATCTACTATTCTATAATACATTACAAGAAATTATTCCAAACTCTCAAACAGGGCCAACATTCCACATCAAAAAAAGAAACAAATCCCACAATCAAACTAGTACATTCTACCCCAATTAAAGAAAAGGAAAGGAAACAACAACCTTAGAAGTACTGATACTTGTAGACTCGTTACGTACCTATATTTGATATGTATTCAAGCTCTGATGCCCTCCAATAGGAACTTGATACTTATTTTTTAATTATTTATATATTTATATATTTTCTAAATTTTCGATATGAATCCAATATGTATATTTTATAAATTTTATATTTTTGTATGATTTTCTGTACGTATTCAATATGTATCAAATATGTATTTTTTAAGTTATTTTAATAACTAATTGAATATCAAAAACATTTATTGAAAATACATAATTAAAGTGTTTGATTGCTTTTGTTTTTCATAAAAAATGTCAATTTTTCATCCAAATTCCTACCTTACAGTGTTTGATTACTATTTTTTTCCATTGAAAATATTTTCTAATTTTTGAAAACATGCCTAATTTTCCTTTTTTTTAAGGAAACAATTTTCTTTGGGGAGAGTCAAAACAATGAAACATTTTCTTTTTTAGGAGAAATTTTTTCATGCCAATCAAACACACTTTTAGGGTTTTAAAATTGACAACTAAACTTTTTATTGAAAATATACAATATTATCTAATCTTTCAATACATGTAAAATCATGTTATAGTTGACAAATACATTTTTATTATTGGTTTATGAGGGGTTGGTCTATCTTTCAAGAATAATTGGGTAGGCATATCTACTGTGGAGTGTTTGAAAGGTAATGAGCAATGAAGGGTAGCGTGAAAGGTCCAGTCGACGAGAAAAAATTAACGTTCAAGTCTTATTACCGAGTGAGAGCTGCTTGAAAATAGATAGTTTCTAGTATTAAATAATACATGTAAAATTATGTTACATTAATTTTATTATTGAAAATAGATAATGATTTAATATACGTAAATCGTGCTAATAAATTATACATTAATATAGTCAAACTTCACTATATATTTAGTATCTTTAAATAAATTTATTGATAAATTATTACGAAACTATGTTATAAAATAGTAGATAGAGTTTTAAACTTAAAACAATAAAACGTATATTCTTCTCAATCGAGTGATGAATTATGTTGATTTTTTATAACTTATTAATATGTATCCTTGTATCCTGATTTTTTTTTTTTAAAAAATCGTATCGACGTATCCAAATTACATATCCGTATTTCTATTTCTTAGACAACTGCATTATATAACATCTATTTCTTTAATAACAACTTTCAAAATTCAAACAAGAATTATTTGTATTAATACCACTTGTTAAGAATGGAAGAAACGAGATTATATGGTATAATATGAAGTAGAAATCACAAGAAGAATTTGGCAGAGGAATTGAGAATTCAATATGATATGAAGAAAGAATATATTTAATATTGTGTTTCTAATTTATCTAACTTGTACTAACTTTGAAAAAGAGACAACCATACATAAGGTATTAAACCCTAATAACAGTCCTAAAGATGAAAATAACATAAAAAAATCGAGTTGAACAAAAAAACCAATCTTAGGCAGAACAAGTGCAACACTCGAGTGCCGGCTCGCAGTATGCTAGCAGCAAGTACACCGCTTGAGCTCCAGTGGGCGATAGCTCTCTGTTGAGAATTTCGTCCCGTCGCTCGAACAGTCAACTAGCGGCAATGCGACATCTTTTCTTTCTTGGTCCATATTTTGACATCTTCAAAGCTCAATCCAACAAATTCACAAATACTCAATTAGATTTGGATGACACTTTAACAAATCTTCACCTCGAACCAAATTCCATGCAATGAATCAAACTTAAAACAAATTTCACTGCAAGAAAAAAGATTTGAGCTCTTCGACAAGAAATTCAACTAATTTTCCAACGAAAAAAAAACTCTCAACATCTTCCACAATATCTAACTATGATAAATGAATTCAAGCACTCCTTAACAAAATTACCTCGGGTTTCCAAAATTTGCTTGAATTATCAACACGAGCAACAAAATCACAAAATAAACCAACAATCACCAAACAGAGCAAAACTACGCCCTGAAACAGAATCAGCACCACAAAATACTTTTGTAAAAGATTTTTCGCTAGACTCAACACCTTCAACTACATTTAAAGCATACCGACTCAATCAGCTTTTGTACCTATGTAGAGGCCTCATATTTCTTTTGGGTCTTTCTCTAGCAATTGAATACGACGGCAAAAGTGGCATTATCCATAACCTCTAAACTCGAATATGTATTTTTCAACACGGACCACAAACCAAACTCCAACAGTACTATACCAAACTGAATATCCACCAAAATACTAAACATCTTCTGACTGATTTTCAAAGATTTTGCACAGCCTTGCAAGACATACAACTGGAACTTTCGCTGCCCCTCCAACACAACATAGACACCTTTACAAACCTTCATAGCTCCATCTTCATCGTGAACTTGTACCATTTGAATCAAGAGAACTCAAGGAGATAAGATTTTTCTTCAAATCTGGAACGTGTCTCACCTCATCAAGTGTTCTAACCATCTCATTCAACATCTTAAGTCTGGCCATTCAAATATCATCTATCTTACAGGGTGCGTTGTTGGCTATAACTGCAGCTCGAAACTTCTTCATATTTTGAAAACAAATCCCAATTGTGACACATATGAAAAGTGCAAGTTGTATCAAGAATTCAATCATCGTTAGATTTGGACTCACCATCAGATATAATCTAAAATCTCCACTCAAAAAGTTCTCGGCAATATTTACTTCGCCCAAAGTATTTGGTTGTTTTTCCTTCTGATTTGCAGCCAATTTCTTTTTATTATGCAACTTGTTGCAATCCTTCTTAATGCACTCTTTCTTGCAATAGCTACAAATTTGATTACTGAAATTATACTTCAATTTGTCCATCTCATAACCACCATGAACAATAAGACCTTCCTCTTAAGCCTCAAATCCAATAAGATGCTTCATCTTCTCCTTTGAAAACAAAGCATCATATACTTTTTCAACCGTGAGAGTATCACAACTATATAATATTATGTCTCTAAATGATAAATATGAAAAGGGCAATGAATATAACAAAATCAATTCCAAATCCTCTTCATCATAATTAACCTACAAGGTTTCCAAATCAGCGACAATTTCTTTAAAGACGGTAAGGTGATTTTCTAAGGATATACCTTATGTCATACGATGAGAATACAAACGATACTTCATATATAATTTGCTAGTTAGACTCTTAATCATGCACAATTGCTCAATCTTCAACCATAACGCAACTGCAGTTTTTCCCTTCAAACCGTCTTGAAAAATATTATTCGAAAGATAAAATACACATTTGTGAAAGAGCCTTTCAGTCCCTTCGTTGTTTCTTCTTCGACATCCAAGTTCTGGACATTTTGTCAAATCACAACAATGCATCATCGAAATTCATCTAAGTGAACACTACTTGCATTTTCACCTACCACAACAAAAATCTAGTGTTATGATCCAAAAGCGAATATCATACTTCATGGTTGTCGTTAAGAACAACACCTTGAAAAAATCAAACATTAAGCTCTGAACCACTTGTTAGAATCCAAACAAGAATTATGTATGTTGATATCACTTGTAGGAATAAAAGAAATGAGATTATATGACACAATATGAGTAACAATCACAACACAAGAAAAACTTGACAGAGGAATGGAGAATTCAATATAATATGGAAAAAAATACAATGAATATTGTGTTTCTAACTTGTGTAATTTGTTCTGACTATGAAGAAGAGCCAACTATACATAGAGATATGAGTCAAACCTTAATAATAGTCATAAAGATGTAAATAACATAAAAATCACATGAAATAAAAAAAATAATTTTGGGCCGGACAAGCGCCATGCTTGCAGTAAGCGAGCAGCATGTGCACCACTCAAGGGACAGGCGGGCGGCAGCTCTTTGCTGAAAATTACGTTATGTCGCTCCAACATTATGCTAGTGGCCAGCTAGTGACAATGCGACGTCTTTTCCTCTTTGGTCCATATTTTGACTACTTCAATGTCCAATCCAACAATACAAATACACAATCGAATTTGGGTCAAACTTTAACAACAACGCCACCAAGACGTTGCTAATTAATTAGATTGTTGTTAATTGACGTCTTCTCTTATTAGTCATTCGAGCGTCATGATTCATTTGTATAATTCAATTATTCAAATGAAATAGACTACTTTGTTACAAAAAAGAAAACATTTAGTGATATGCGTGTTGTGTCATTTTCATTTAAAAACAACTAAGTCCCATAGGTTATTCAAGATGGTTATCACCTCCGCCAGTTACTGAGGGGTCGGTAGCTGGTGGTCCAGGAAATTAGTCTGGCTAAACTGGGATACCTGGGTACCAACTTAATTACCACCACTTAACTATTGATCAGCAGTCTATAAAAACAACTTTATTTTTAAGTAAACATAATATGATTAGTTTACTTTATCTTTAACACTTAAGTTTTTTGTATTTTTTTTTCTCAATTTGCAACTCGTGCTTGTGATTGGAAGATATATATAAGTTACAAAGGAAAATCAATTGAAGGGATATTAGACTAGTACGCTTTATAGTGCTGGGTGTTTGTTTATATAATGAAAAAATTTAAGAAAAAGTAAAAACGTTGAGATAGAGGTGTGAAACATACTGAATAGGTAGGATAAAAAATGGGGATAATTAAGTATGGTACTATAGATGATAAATTAAAGGAATGAATGATTATTACTTGAGGCTTTTATTGACAAAACCTAAAGAAATTCTTATTCACAAGTAGTGCGTGTAGAAGGGTAATGAACTTGCAATAAAAATCAAGAATTCAAACTCTTAGAATTTAATAGAGAAAAAGATTGCTCAATGTCTTTCTTTACTTTTGTTGTTTGTTTACAATTGCTTCTTGCAATTGTTTCACTGTTTATCGTACATTTTTCTTGGACTCCTATTTATATTTGAAGTAAGTGCATTTTAACGTGTGTGCGTGAGTCCTAAATTCACGACCCTTCTCTTAAATTCAAAGGTAAATAATTATTGTGTACCAACATTGATGAATATATTGTGTCCTTGTCTAGGTTATTTTATTTCTTAGATTCAAAGGTAAATAATTATTGTGTACCAACATTGATGAATCTATTGTGTCCTTGTCTAGGTTAATTTCCTTCTTAGATTCAAAGGTAAATAATTTTTTTTCTGAAATGATGGCTTCACATGAATTTGATGAACTTTCCATTTCCTCGTGCATCTCCAAGTGAGTTTAGGCGAGACAATTTCTTGAGTAAAATGTCTCTTTCTTACCATCCCCATAGAGTCTATGAGACAAATGTATTCATTTCGAATAAGGTCATATTCCAAGGCTACCATTCTAACATATGTTTTTTTTATTCCATCAAAAATTGATTTTACTCTATAGACACTTATGATCTCACCCTTTAATGTTTGTGGCGTTCCACAACAAGTCTTTTAAACATCATTTCTTCTATGTCGTTCAAACAGACGCTTTCCGGTAACTGATGTTACCGTGTTCTTTTTCTCTTTGATTCGTAAATGCTCCCCTCCATTTCCTCGTTATTCGAAATGTTGATTTTTCTGGTAAGCTCAAATGTATTTTTATTTGGGATTCAAGTTATTCGTCAAATTTGTTTCTATTTTGTTCCAAAATATTCATCATTCTCGAATAAAAAATCCTTTTACTGTATGCGTTTTTCTTTCTCATGTTTCAACTCTATTTATAAGTGGAGATCTCCATCCTCTCGGTCTTGGTAATTCTATAGCTTTTAACTTCCTTACGAAACTGCTATTCCCATGACTAATTTCAACCATTGTCTTCTTAAGCTCTACTTTAGAATCAGCAAACTTTCTTACTTCTCCTCTAGAAATTTACATTCTTCATTTCTTCTTCTCCTCTTTTGTGGAGATCTATTTTTCCTTCACAACTTCACACTTTGCTTCAATCTCTCTGTTTATCCTTGAAAACGTCTCTTTTCTATGTCAACGTCTACTCAATTTCTCAGTTTTCCTCCATGTTGTTTAGAAGCTCGACTACCCTCTATTCCAAGTCATTAATTTCATCTTCTTCTCTCTTTTTCAAACAAATTATGTTTTTTCCATTTTCAGTTCCAATTGTTGCCTTTTTAATTGCAAAGTAACAAGCTATTCATCGAGCATCTTCTTGATTCCACCTTGTAGCAAGTTCCAATATGTCTCGTGTTTGTTTTACCGTCATCGCATCTGACATTTTTTCTTCAAAGCTCTCTAGATTTATTGCTCAATAAATAAAAGTTAATGCCTTATGGTCTTTCATTCTCATTTCATTCAACTCTTTCACATTTTTTTTTTGGTAAATGACACTTGTGCATACTCAGGTATAATGCTCCTCCTATTCATAAGCAACAGACTTACAAGATCTCTAACCCATTTTATAGAGGAGCAAAAATAATACAAGAAGATGTGGGGAATTTAACTTGCCTTAAAAAATTACAATATGAATCCGAGCAAGTCTACCAACCTAACTAAACCATCTTCAAGGTACATTGTACAGATCACTCATATGAACTAAGTTATTGTGCCATTTGACAGTATCATCACCCTTTTTCCATAGTGGCTGGCCATATAAAGGCCAAATCTCGGCTCCTTAAAAGGAAACGAGTGACCCTTTGATGATTTTAAGCATGTGTAAATCCCTCATCTTGTAGAAAACCAATAGAAATCAGACAAGTAAGATACATAACTTACTTTTCGCAAAGTATGGTGTATGGATGTGTCCATTTTCAAATGTTAGGACTGCATCGCCTATTCATTTAATGTCAAAAGGGAATATTGTTACCTATTACAATTTTCCAACATTGATTTTTTAATAATTCATAAAATAATCTCCTTTGGGGGTCATGTGGAAAGTGCAACCTCAATGTAGACATTCATGGCATTTTCCATTTTCAAAGCCTAAGTTCACAATTCCAATATCAGCACTCAGCAGTTGTTTCCATGGCCACATGACCTCACTAAAATTTCCATTTGACGAAGATGCTACATTTCCTCATATTTTCCCTTTTGTTCGTTTTATGTTTGTAACAAACTTTTATAAAATGTGCCATCATTCCACAACCATAACATGTTTTTCCCTTTGCTATGAATTCGGATCTGGATCTTTCCTTATTTTTTGTTATTATTATTCCCTGAATTCTTTGAGTTTTGTTCTTGACATTGATTTTTCCTATGTTGAAACCTGCCTCTTACTAACATAGTTTTAGCATTACTTGAATCTGGTTCTATATCCTATAATTCTTGCTTTTTACCCTTAAGCGAGTTAATGATTATTTGATGGGCGAAATCCTCTTTACAGACTTAATGGAAGTCTTTACATGTTTATAAATTTCAACGTTCGAAATTAGCATAATAACAGAGTTATATTCTTCAAATATCTTTTCACCACAGTTGGCTGTATATCTTGAACCAATTTATTAATAACGTTTAGATTATCATCTAGATCTTTTGAAAAATCTATTTTAAAATGAAGAATCTTTCAAGTAAGCAATTTATTGGGGAGGGATTTTCATATAAAGTTTTTGTAGAGTGTCCCACAGTTCTTTAATAGTTCTCAATTTTCCCACCTTTCTCAACATAAAAATTGGACATGTTCAAAAGTATGGTGGTGTATGTCAATTCATCTTTTGGTCCTCGGTCATGGTGGCTACGAGTTTTTCACCTATATATAGCCTTAGCTACTTCTTGTTGTACTGACACACCTCTTTCACTGCCAAATACCAAGATGTTTAAGTAAAAGAGACCCAATTAAAACTTACTATGCTCATTAGAAAGGAAAAAATCAGCCAAAATTTAGGATAGATTTTAATTTAGTAATTCAAATTAATTTCTCATCCCATGTATAACACAGAGCAGACAATAAAGATCAATTAATGGTGGACGTATGATCCATAACCCAATCAACAGATAAGTTAAGCGAGGGTGCAAATCATACAAATGAAGTGTTGTACCTCTAATTTCAGCCTATATTTACCAGGATTCCATGAGGTGAGGATCAAATTCTCAGGTAATTTTGTGCTTAATTTGTGAGTAAAATGTGCAAGTTTCTATAAATTTTCAATATGCACTTCCACGGAAAATTGGATGTAATCTCAGAATAAGCATTAATCAATTATGTAAATAAAGATGAAGTCATGTTAGGAATTTGAGGAGGTGATATGGCGCGATATGAAGTATAGATCGCACAAAGAAGAAACAAGATTAAAAAGAAAACAAGTAATAAGATGAATTGACAGAGGAACATAATACATTATTAACAATCAATTAAGAGAGAATATAATTTATACAATATTCTATTTACATAAGGTCTATTAAATTCAATGAAGAGCCTAGTATTTATCGGAGAACCGTCCAATATACTAAAACATGGAACCTATGTCAATCGTGTAAAATCCGAAAAATAAGGAAAAAGATTTGCGGGCGTCCATGCTCCAATTTTGCTCATCTCACTCGAGCAAGAGTCGAGCATCCGTCCAGCTCCGTTAATTCGTCTTTTTCCTTCTTGGACCCTATTTTGACATCGTCAAGTCCAATACTCCAAAACGCGGAATTTTAGACCTAATTTGGATTGGATTTGGGTCACAAAACCCAACAATCTCCACCTTTAACACAAATTCCGGTGCAACAACAAAGCTCCAAAATTCCTCTACCTGGGAAAAATAAGTCCGACTACAGCGAAACACACTGAACTCTTCAAACTGAACCAAACCTCTCCAACACTCAAAAGTACTCTTCCTCTTCCACTTCCACCATATCCAAACACGGATACAAATGAACCCAACCCCCGGGTTCCCAAAATTCACAAAGAGTTCAACCAAATAGGGCCAAAACATAACCTACAGTAGAATCTCCACTAAAGGCCATTGACTAGACTCGTCACCTTCAACAACTCCAAAAGTATGCACATCCAGATCAGCATCCACATACCTATTTCCAATGGATCTCTCCCTAGCTGTTGAATACAATGAAACCGCAGACTATGGTGGCAAAGCGGAATTACCCATATCTCCCAAACTCGACAAAGTGGTATTCTTCAAAATGGACCCAGAGCCACTTCCCAACGGTACTGTACCAAACTGTATTTCCACCATGGTACCAAACTTATGTTAATGTTTCTTCACTAATTATGTCCGACCTTGCAAAATGTATAATTGGGACTTTATCATCCCCTCCAATACTATAATGACACCCTTCCGAACATTCAAGATTCCACATGTACCATAGAACGTGTACCCTTTCAAATCTAGGGTACTCAGAGAGATGATATTCTTCTTCAAGTCTGGAACATGTCGACCTTTGCCAAGTGTTCTGATTGTTCCATCCACCGACTTCAATCTGACTATCATAATACCAGCTACCCAACAAAATTCGTTGTTTCCCATAACAATGGCCCCTTGCGTTACCGTTTCATATGATTCAAACAAATCCCAATTGGGACTCATATGAAACGCACAAGCTGTATCCAAAATCCACTCATCGTCAAGCTTGGATTCCATTTCAGAAATAGTCAAAAGATCTCTCTCACTTCCATAGTTCTATGCGATGTTAGCTTCACCTGAAGTCTCTGATTGCCTTCCACGATTTGCAGCTGAATTACCCTTACCCTGCAACTTCTCGTAATCCCTCTTGATGTATCCTTTCTTCTTATATTAATAGCATACCCTATTGCTGAAATCCACTCTCGACTTGCCCTTTCGTTGATCACCCCAAACCACGAGAGCTTCATCATCTCTGNGAATTACCCTTACCCTGCAACTTCTCGTAATCCCTCTTGATGTATCCTTTCTTCTTATATTAATAGCATACCCTATTGCTGAAATCCACTCTCGACTTGCCCTTTCGTTGATCACCCCAAACCACGAGAGCTTCATCATCTCTGGAACCAGCTCCAACAAGATGCTTCAGCTTTTTCTTTGAGAACAAAGCATCAAATGCTTGTTCAATGGTGAGTGTATCACAACTGTACATAATCCTGTCCCTAAACGACGAAAACGAACCAGGCAGCGAGCACAACAGGATTAATGACAAGTTCTCTTCATCATATTTTACCTCTAACATCTCCGGATCACGACAATCTCCTTAAACACGATCAATGATCTTCTAGTGATTGGCCTTCTACCATGCGATGAGAATAAAGCATCTGCTTCAAATGCAATTTGCTGGTCAAACTTTTGATATTGCATAATTGCTCCAGTTTTAACCACAATGCACATACTATCTTCTCCTTCAAGATGTCCTGAAGAATATTGTTAGATAGATGAAGACGAATCTGTGAAAATGCCTTGTGATCCTTCCGTTGCTTTTCCTCTGTTGTCCAAGTTTTAGGCATCTTGTCAAATCTCAACAAAGCATCATTCAAATCCATCTGCACCAATATAGATCTCATCTTCACTTACCACAACAAAAAATCTTGTATTGCGATCCAACAACGGAGTATCATACTTCATGGTAGCCATCAATAATAAAAACCTCGA
>CAIGRR010362368.1:0-11482 GCA_903798365.1 Fraxinus sp. 1973-6204
AATTTTAATAATATATTTCATAAAAATCGTAATTTTATCAATTTTTTCATCAGATATTTTATTAACTTTCATAAAAAAAATATTAAAAATTTGACAGGTTCTCAAAAATAAAAATAAAAAATAAAGAAAAATCTGGAAGGGTAGAAACGGGAAATGACATGAAGATATCTTTGCTCAAGGACCCTCTTCTATTTCCTTTCGAAATCGCGCGATAAGAGTGATCAGGTTCGGGACGACTACGTTTGGCTTCTCCGCTCGGCCTCTCTTGTTCAAGCAATCAGTCAATCTGGTATGGATCTGCTTATCTACCAGCTATTTCTTCCATTTTTTTTTTTTACTTTCACTCCTTTATTTAGGGCTTTTCTTTTTTTAATCAGAGATCGACCATGGATCAACCGGTATTCAATTTTGCGTCCTGGAATATATCATTGACTAGTGTTTTTCTTTTTACTTCTTTTTGTAAGACGGCGTTCTTTTTTTCACTGATATTTTTGTATGAATTTTCGCAGGTTTTTGGGGGAAAGTTTATTAATTTGGTGAAGTGATGGCGTCGAAGCGTATCTTGAAGGAACTGAAGGATCTGCAGAAAGACCCTCCTACTTCTTGCAGTGCTGGTATGGATGCTTTCTTTACCGCCGGTTATGTTTTATTCAGTTTAGTGGTGTATTCAAACGTTTGAAAAGACTTTGATGGACTTTTTCTAAGGGATGATTTTTGGATTTCTGGATTTCGTGGATTTTATTTGGAGATTTGTATAGAAGTAGAGAAAAAAAAAAATTTTGTAGGACTTTCGTTGTAAAATTTTTATAAACTTTTCATTTGAAATAGAATTCACGTGGATCTAGTATCACATACGAGGTCGAGGTGATCGTTCTCACAATTCTGCTTCCCGCACACGATGTAATAAAAAAATATTTTAAAAAAATAAAAAAATGTAAGACCTTAATTAAATAAATAATAATAATAATAATAATAATAATAATGATACATATAAAAATAATTTAATATTCAGTATTATTAATATAATATACCTTTAAAGTATAAATAAAAATATATACTTAAATTTAAATTTAAATATAAATTAGTCTATAAAATTTTATAATTTAATTAAAAATAGATATTTTTCACAAAAAATGAATGAAAAAAAAGTTATAAGAATACGATTTAATTTTTTTCCTAAAAAATAGAAATAAACAATAAGAGAGAAAAATAAAAATAGAAACTAATATAATCAATAGAAGAAAATAAATTTTAACCATAACTTTAATGTTCGTAGAAGGAAAAAGAAAAGAGAAATATTGAAAAAAAATACATATTAATTTTTTATTTTTTATTTTTTTATGAAAGTCTCGAGATTAACGAGAGACAAATTGTGAGATTTTTTTTTTTAGTACTTTATGCTTAAAAGTTAGTACCATGAGACTTGTATAAAAGTCGATTTCTAAAAAGTTTTAATTGAATACAATGTGACTTTTAGAGGCTTTTTAAAAGTCGATAAAAATCTCAATTAAATACACCAATACTTGTAGAGAGTCTTCAATAATATACATTGAATACCCCTAAACTTTTTAAATTTCAAAAAGTCCTTAAAAGTCTCAATTGAATACACTCTCTTTAATCTTGTTTTAGTTTAAGCCTGCAAGCATATTCAGGTCTGTTGGATTGCGAGGGTACTATGCTTGTAGCGAAAAAATATATTTAGAGACTGGATTCACTCTGAAATATGCATGGGTTTTAGAAAGATGGAGAAGTGTAGTTGCTCGATTTAGAGCTTAAAATGATTGGTATATTGGATTTAATTTTGTTTACTTTGAAGTTTTCGAGTAAGATTTTATATAACGTTACATTTGTTCACATTTAATGTCCGGGGCTTCTTTGGGCTGTTAACAAATAGTAGCAACTATATGATGTTAGTTAAAACGCCATATTTCTTATTGTTTTCTGTCAATCTAAGCAGAAGGTTGGTGCTATTCAAAATAGTGACTGTACTTGCTTACACGTATGATAGGATTTTCTCTATAGGAATGCAGCAAAGGAAATTTCATCTTCTAATAGGACAAGGATGGATTTTTATTTGTGGCAGGACCTGTGGCTGAAGATATGTTCCACTGGCAAGCGACCATTATGGGACCCGCCGATAGCCCATATGCAGGAGGTGTATTTCTAATTACAATTCACTTTCCTCCAGATTATCCTTTCAAGCCCCCTAAGGTTGTTTTTGAGCACTTCATTTCTATTATAAATACTTTTTCTTGCCAATTTATCTACCACAACTGATGCACTGCCTATTTTTTTCATGAATCTATTTTGAATTGAGCTGACCAAGGTGTGTAATATCAAATTATGACCAAGATGTTCTCTGGTGCGGTCTTTCTGTTTAGTGCCGAGCATTGGTTCTATCAAATGAAAAGAATTTTACTAGAGTGGTAGTTGACATTTTTATTTAGTGGTCCTGCTAATTTTTTGAGTTACAACTTTTTCTTCTTTTAAAGCTGCTTGACCGCTTACTCTGTCTGACCTATTCAAGATGTTTAAGTGGATGTTGCTACTATCTTTTATTGGAAAACTAATCAAAGAATAGAAGTACGAAACATCCTAGATACAGTTTTACTAAAGCTTTGTGTTGGTGGGTTGAAGGAAGTGTATTCACGGTTTACTTTGAAATTCTCTTCCCAAAGCTGGTTAGATGCTACATACTTTTTGGTATTATATGTGCTTGAATTTCTGTGACTACTACGATATATTAAGTTGGCAATGTTCAGCACCAAGTAGACATTAGTTGCTTCCTTCAGTTGCCTAAGTTTGAATTATTTTTTTAAGCACTCTCAGTCGCCCTTCAGGGTATAGGTAGCTATCTTATTGAGTACTCATACAGATGTGAAGACCTAGTTGGTCATCTGATTACATAAACCATATTTAGTGTGTACTTTATAAATTCCTTTCTATTTTAGTATGTACTTTATAAATTACTTTTTATCCTAGTAAGGGTCCTTGATGCATTCTTAGAAAATTTATCTTTGTTTTCAGGTTGCATTTAAGACCAAGGTTTTCCATCCAAATATCAATAGCAATGGAAGCATTTGTCTCGATATTCTCAAAGAACAATGGAGCCCAGCTCTTACCATCTCTAAGGTCTTTTCTTAGCTTAATCTTGCTTGCTGATCCACTATCTATTCTTTTGAACCATATAAATTTGCTCATTTTCGATATTCGAAAGATACAATGTCATTATGTTTCATGTATGTAAAAGGAAAAAAAACTCCTACCCAACTATTATAATTAACAAAGACAATGTTATTGTTTTTAATGGCAGAAAATCTATGTATAAGATCAAATTGTTTTCTAAAAATTAATTGTAAATACTTTTACTGCACACTTTTGCATATCCTCGTGTATTTGAAGTTCATATATATGCTCTGCTTTTCTCATTGAGTAAATTGTGTGATTTCATCCCTGTATAGTGTCATTACTAAAATAAGTAAAAAAAAGAAGGGTATTAGTAATGGTGATTCTTGTGAGTTGTGAAGCAGGTGTCCATTTATTTATGTGACAACATGGGTAAATGTATGTTCTATGCTATGAAGTTGAATATCTATAAAATTATATTAGAAGTTTTGGTTGAATTAAATATCGTACTCCCTTTGCTTGCTCCCCTTGTTGTTAATATGCCAGAGTGTAACTTGTTCGAAATCCAAACATCTTCAAGTCATCATCAAAACAGTAAGTTGAGTGATGCAATAGTTAAAAGTCATTTTATTATCCAATTATTAAAGAGAAGTGTACCGCATGAAACTTCCCTCCCAGTTGTATTAAAATTTAAATCTTTTTGAAGGCTTGAGGTTCCCAAATTTGAAGTCTGAAGGGGTGTATCTGCCCTCATTCCTTTTCTTTCAAAAAAAGCCCATAAGTTTACTATATAAATTCACCATTTTACCCTCATTCATTTCTTTCAAAAGAAGGCCTACATTTTATTGTTCCTCATCCTCAAATTCTCTTTGTTATAGTGTAAAATTAGAAATTTAAAAATATGAAAAATTATTATATTATTATTTATTCTACTTTTCACCTACATGTTGTGTCCTTAATTTTATTTTATTTTTCAAAAATCACGTGTTGGCGTCTTAGATAGCAAGTTGGAAATACTTTACTATAGGCATGCACTTGCCAGCACGTGCACATGGTCACAAAATAAAATAAAAGCTAACAAATGTGTTGCACATGCCCAAAATAGGGAGAAGAAGCTTGATCCCAAAATAGGGTGTGGGAATTTATGATATTTCTTTAATATGCATACCCACCATACGCATGTTCAGTAGGAAGGAGTAGGAAGGATTAGACAGTACTCGATTGTAAATATAATAAAAATGTTAAAAATCTTTTTGTTATAATGTTTTGTATAATCCAGGATTGTGTGTCAAATATGCACCTGAGGTTAACCATTAGAATGTCGGTTCGACCCCGTTCCTCTTTTTATACATTGCTGTTTGCGTAGGAGTTCTAACTCTCAAGTTATCAGTTGGGTGATCTTTGGATATCAGTGGGAATTTTTTGTGTTCATCATTGATCATTTGTATTATTGGGATTCTATCTCTCTCTCTCTCTCTCGTGGATGGGTTCATAACTTGGCACATTTCTTGTATCACCAATTTTACTCGTGTCAAAACAGGTACTGCTTTCTATTTGCTCACTGTTGACCGACCCAAATCCTGATGATCCCCTCGTTCCCGAGATTGCCCACATGTACAAGGTTGACAGGGCCAAGTATGAGTCCACAGCCCGCAGCTGGACACAGAAGTATGCCATGGGATGACAGAGATACTTTCATCAAGTGGACTGCTGTACCAGAAACAACATATAAACCTTGTAGACCATTTTGATGGGGACCAAAAATGAAAAGTGTGATGAATTTGGTTCTATGTNGCCATGGGATGACAGAGATACTTTCTTGCTGTACCAGAAACAACATATAAACCTTGTAGACCATTTTGATGGGGACCAAAAATGAAAAGTGTGATGAATTTGGTTCTATGTAGCACATGTTATATTCTAGAATCGGAACCTGGTATACGTTTGAGGTTGTTCTAACTAGTGATATCCATGTCAATGTTACTCTGGAAAGAATGCTTCTCTTCAGACTGTCATATGCGTGCTTATTAATCTATTTTTGAGTTTCAATATTGTGATATCAAATTTTACATATTGGGTTTATTATATTGGAAGTGAGGGACGCTAATAGTGATAAACGGGGAAAGCTGGTGACCGCCCTCAAAGGTGGTCGGGTTTCTTGGTTGAAAGGCTGCTTCTTGAATGTTATGATCGACATTCAAACTGGACCATGGGCCAAAATGATCTGTCGTGGCATATGTGGAAACCTTGTTTCCTCGTTTTCCAATTAGTCATTGGTAAATATAGCAGCCTGGTCTATTTGTTCTTATTGGAAATTTTGCCTTAAAACATAATGAAACGGCTAATAGAAATTAAACGAATCAAACACACAAACGCAAGAACATAGAAATGTTCACTCAATTCAGCAAAAAAGACCTGGGTGTGTTTGAGTCACATTATTTTGAAAGAATATATTTTGGAATAGTGGATTGATGGAGTATGTGTGGTTCAAAAAGAAGGAAAAGTTATTGATGTGATGAAAAATATTATTTTATTGAAAAATGTGTGGTTGAAAATGAGAATGAAAAGAATAATGTGGATCAAACATAGGCTTATATATCTCTTCCCGTGTTCACTGGAATAGTAAATTCATGGAGAATGTGTGGTTGAAAAAAATTAAAAGTTATTGATATGATGAAAATTATTATTTTATTGAAGAATGTGTGTTTGAAAATGAGTAGAAGAATGAAAATAAAATTTTTAATGTGTACCAAATATGGACTAATTTGGGGCTCAGGGATCAGCCTGTTTCCGTATGTGCATCAACTACCTTCCAGAGGGTGAGACTCGAACCAACTCAAAAACAGCTTATGGTCTTAGGTCCACATGATCTCATAAAAAAATGTACCTCTAACTTACAATTATCAACCAAACACAACCCTGTATAGTATCATATAACATCACCATTTTTAAGGCCCAATATTAATGTAGCAAGTCTATCTTTCAAGGTTGTTACTAATCTCTCCACAAGAAAGATTGAAACGAACCAGATGCGAAAAGAAGATGAAAGAGGCGGGAGAAAACTCTAGAGACTCGATGAACCAGAAAACCAAAGTGAATGAACCATATGCTAAACCAAATGTCATATTTGAGTGACAAAGAATAAATCTCAGCCCTTATTATCTAATGGTTAAGGGCCCTCTTGAAATAGCACAATCCTTGTATCAACCAAGCTATCATGGGAGGTTGCCGTGTGGGCCCGTCAAATCCAGCAAGGCAACAATGGATATTTACCAAAATAACCTCGATTAAGTTGTATTTGTGAAAATCTATAGACCAAAATCATGACAGGAGCCTTGAATTATCTTGAGAAATAAATAATGGATCTGGTGGGCACTGTGGAATAGACCAAAGATGGTGGTTTAGGCGGCTATCAACTCGACAATTTTTTAAATTGGTATTGAAAATGATTGGAGAATGGCAAGAGAGTGGAAGAATGGGGAATGTATTGGGTGGACCAACATCTCAACCGAATGGAGGACTAGGTTGTCGTCCGATAGGTCAAATAGTCGTCTCAAGTTGACATTTTAACTAGGGAAAATTGCAACAGAGGTTTCAAACCTTTCATTTTTCTATAGATTACACCCTAACCTTTCATTTTGCGACTCTAGGCCCAAACCTTTATATTTTACTGCAGTCATGGTCCAAATCATCGATTCCATCCATAATGCCATCAGCTAACAATGAAGTTGTAATTTTGTCTCAAATTGACAAATTAAATGAGGGGCAAAATGGAATATTCACAATTTTCTTAATAAAACAATTAAATAAAAAAATCCCTCCCAGGGGAAAAAAGAGAGAGAGAGTACTGTTCATCTTCCCCAACCTCACCGCCCGTCATTATTGCCACGGCCACCGCATTAATTCAACCCAAATCTTTGTCTCGTTCCTTTCACGCTTCCTATTTTGATTTCTTCGATTTTTTTCATAACTATAATTTGCAGAGTTGGGTTCTGGAATTCGATTGTCGAGTTTGTGTAAATCATCAGATTTGGAATTTTCGGAGGCATTGCGCGTGAAGTTGAGGCCGATGAATTTGTCGGTATTGAATTGTAAGCGTAAAAGATTGGGGGTTTGTAGTGGAGAGGTGAGATCGAATTTTTTGAAGCTTATAAAGAGAATGGATACTTTCGAAACGACGCCGAATATCAATAGGCCAATGGCGGTTGCAATGCCATTGATATTTGTCATAGTCTTCTCTTTCCTGCTGCTCATCCATAAATCTTGGTTCAGAAGTATGACCCAACACAATGTTATTGTTACTTATCATGTCGGATTCATCATCTGCTTCAATAGCCCGATTCGCCCCTTCAACAGAAACCACATCGGATACATAATTCACCTCAGTTTGATTTCTATGTACCAAAGAAACTTGATATGTGGCTATGGGCATTTCCAAGGGTAATTAGCATAAAATGTCCATACCTTTCAAGTTCATTGTGGAAAACGTTCTTATCTTTCATTTTTGACATTTTTGCCCTTATTTCAACCTTTCTTTGTGAAGAATGTCTTTCTGTCCACTGTCTGTCAGTTTTTCCGTCAATTAATTACAAAGATATTTTTTTTTTCTTTTAAATCAACAAGAGTAAATTAGTCATAACCTATTCAACCCCTTCATTTCCTCTTATGCGCGAACGTTCCCTTACGATTTTCTTCTTCAAAAGTTCTGATCTTTCTTCCACTTCTACAACCGTTCCTCATTTTTCCTCTCATATGCTCTCATCTCTTCTCGTGGGTATAGAGTGGAAGGACGCATTGAGGGTTTCATTAGCGAGCAAGGTAAGAAACATTACTGTTGGGTTCGTTTTCCGTTTTGTATTTTGATTTTTGGCATGATTGATAGTCTGTGTGGAGTTTTGATACTTTCTATTGGTGTGCAGACCTTCGAGGAGCAGCATGTTTCTTCCATTTTTGAGAAACCATGGCGATGAGCGACCCAGTTATGATATGTGTTCATTCCTTTAATTTTATATGAAATTATCTAATTCCACTGTACATTCACACAATTTCATTGTGCAAATCCCCAATTTTGTGAATATGAGTATGATGCATTCGGTGTTTCTCTGTCACTGTACATATTTCACTTGGCGTGAATTTGGGGTCCATTTCAGTATCCCTAAAGTTTACACTATTTCGTGCAGGTGGTAATTCTCAATATTTCATTGTCGATGTACATTATGGAGGCCAGTTTTATGATAAGCCAAACAATGTGGCGTACGAAGGGGGATTCGTTTTGTTCGTCGACTTCTTTCATGGTAAATGGTGCACCAAAGAGAATTTGCGTACATTCTTACACGGAATTTGTGATGAAAGAGTGTTCGAGTTTTACTATAAAAAGCAAAAAATGAGTTTAAGGAAGGGGTTGATGAAATTGAAAAGTGAAGAGGATATTAATGGAATGCTTAAGGACAGGGGTGGACATCCAGATGTGAAAATATATGTCGTAGCCCTAAATGAAATCATATGCATTGTCGTTGCATCCTTGGTCTTCACAAGTTGATGAAGACCAAACATTTGAAGGTTGTTATGTAGCTTCAGTTGCAGAAAATGAAGGAAGGGAGCCTGAAGGTAATTGGTTAGATCAATTTTTGGAAGAGAATGTTGACGAGTTGTGGTCACAGTACGAGAAAACCTTACAATACCATAATGAAGAAGATACAAATGTGGGTGATTTGAGTGTGGAAGAGGATGAAGTTGTAGTTGAAGATGGTAAAGAAGAATTAAGAAAGGAAGATGAAGCAAAAGTTTGGTGGAATTCGATTATGAGATGGAACATGAGCATGTAGCTACTGCTAAAGCTGGGAGTGAAAAGGGTTAATTTTGATTTTGGATTTGGTGTATCAGATGACCAGCATGTTCGGGATTCGAATATCGATTATAGGGACTCCGATGATTTATAAAGCATTCATATTGAAGATGAGGGCGATACAACTTTAAGAAGGAGGGCTTCCAGTGATGCTTTTAATGCGGTAACAGATATGGAGGATCCAGTGTGCAGAAAAGGTAATGGAACATATTCTTGACTTCAGTTTAAACTTGATTATGTACTTTAGTTTAATGAGGTATGATATTCATTCATTTTTTTAATTCAACGGGCTTGGTATTTGAGTCAAAGGCCTTCTAAAGGCTGCAATCACTACACATTCAATTAGAAACAACAGAGAGATTAAACTCAAAAAAGATGACGCTCACAAATTGAGAGCCAAGTGTAAATGAGATTGTCAATGGGTGTTTTATGCTACCAAGGAGCATAGTAAGACAATTTTTGTGATCAAAACATTCGTAGAAGAGCTTACTTGCCATATGGAGTATAAAAACTTCAGAGTGACCTCAACTTATTGGCAGAGAGGTATTTATCTGATTAGAGGGCTGAGCAAAATATATCAGTTAGTGCATTCATGGAGAGGGTTAAGCGGGATGCTTTGGGTGACAAGTGTATAGATCAAAGGATAAGGCATTTGAAAAAATTAGAGGAAGTGTGGTAGAGCATTACAAACTATTGTGGGATTATTGTGAGTAGTTGAAAATGACAAATATTGGGACAACTACTTTGGTTGAGGGGTATATCGGAGAATTCAGACGACAGTATATTTGCCTTGGAGCATTGAGAGATGGTTTCATTTGAGGCTGTAGAAGGGTAATTGGGGTAGATGGATGCTTTTTGAAGACAGAGCATGGTGGACAGTTGTTAACTGCAGTTGGTGTTGATGCTAATAATGGTATGTATCTGATGGCATATGCAGTTGTTGAATTTGAGAATGAGGATAATTGGAGATGATTTTTAAGGCTCTTGAAGGATGATTTGCATATACACAACAGTTATCATTGGACACTCATTTTCGATAAGCAAAGGGTTGACTAATGCAATTGAGTCATTATTTGAGAATTCGGAGCACACGACGTGTGTTAGACATCTATACAACAATTTTAGTGCATGTTACAAGGGTTTGGCTTTGAAGAATTGTTTGTGGGATGCAGCCATAGCCACTACTGTGTCACAATGGCTTCAACACATGCAACAAATGTTGGACTTGGACCCAGCTGCTTATGGATGGCTTGAACAAAAACCAGCTTCTCATTGGAGTAAATCCCACTTCAAAGGGGATGAATCAATGTGACATGCTTCTCAACAATTTATGTAAATAGTTTAATAGCACAATTGTGAATGCAAGAGAGAATCCAATGTTGACCATGCTAGAGGATATAAGGGAATATTTGATGAAGAGAATTGTAGCCCGTAGGGAGTCCTGTGATCGGTGGACAGCAGCAGTAGGACCTAGGATTAAGAAGATTCTGGACAAAAATAGTAAGTTCGTAAGGATGGAGTATGCTGAATACGCAGGCAATGAAAAGTTTCAGTCCGACACAATGCAGGGACTGTGCTACATGCTGTGGATTTAAGGGCAAGAACTTGTACAGTCGTGGTTGGCAATTATCAGGAATTGCTTGTAGCCATGTGATTGTCTCAGTTGTATCTAGAGGCCTGAACGTGATGGAGTTTGTAGATGACATCTACAAAAAGGATGCATATATTTGGACATATACACCATCAATTTTTCCCATCACAGGTCCGGACTCATAGCCAACCTCAAGTCTAAACCCTCTTAATCCACTAATGTACACGAAGAGGGCGGGAGGCCAAAGAAAAATAGAAGAAAAGAGCCAAATGAAGTGGCTTTTTCAAGTCAACCTAAGAAGTCTCGAAAGTTGAAGAGCAATGCTAATACTTTACAATCAACTTCAAGGACAACGGCAGGTCAACGAAAAAGGTCAAGACTGATAATGACATGTACGAAATGTGGTGAAGCATGACATAATAGGAGAGGTTGCAAAGGGGCTCCACCTCCAGCACGTAATTAGGATGAAGCTGTCTGTGAAGTTCTATTAATTTTTTTGCTTTTGTTTTTGTTCATTCAGTACACAGGTAGTGTTGGATATAATGTAACATTTTAGGAACTTGTTGTTTTTGAACTCCTGGACAAAATTTAGCACATTTAGAACTTTTGTTGCTGCACAGTGGATATTTAGCTTAAATGAAAAGTTAAACTCTGAATCATTTCATAAATGTGTTGATTTTTTTTTGTTCAGTTTTTGGTTAATTGGTGGATGAATTGTGTCTGAGATGCTGTGGTAGAATTGGTGAATGAATTGTGTCTAAGATGCTGTGATAGAATTAGTGAATTTAGGGAGTTTGAGTTGTTGTGTATAAACATGTGATTACGCCCAAAGAATAACGCGGTAGTTGTAGTGCAGTTTTGGGGTGTCGTATCCACAGGGAGATGGAAGAATTTTTAAAGGAGTTCAATAACTTAGGGTT
>CAIGRR010362415.1:5160-15672 GCA_903798365.1 Fraxinus sp. 1973-6204
AAAAAAAAAAAAAAAAAAAGAATCAAGAAGAAGGATTGGAGCAATTAAATTGAAGAACAAAATAATCAAAATTATGGAATAAGAAGCCAAAATCAAGATTAGAACTCAATGACCAAAAGACCTAATAATCAAGATTCAAGATTCGGAATCAAGATCTATTATTAAATAATTATTCCCAAATTCCGCATTATTAATTTTTTTTATGATTTGAAATGGAGGATCTTGACAATTAAGAGTGTGCTTGGTAGAGATTAAAATCATATTAAAATTGAAAATTTAGTCGTTATTGTTGATTTTTATTAGACGAGTGGATCCAATAACGGCTATATTTTCAATTTTAATCTGATTAGTAGCTCTACCAAACAGATTCTAAGTAATTAAGTTTTCTAATTTTATAAATTTTAAAGTTTCATAAAATTTTAAAACGAAAAATTTATCACGAGTGGCAACATTTATAAATAAAGAGTTCAATCAGATTTTGGTTCCTCACATGTCACAGCATATCAACAGTCGATTCCATGACCTTGCATAGGCAACTTTTGTATTATAATTAGAGTATCAAATATTAATTGAACATGTAATTGACCTTGTATTAAATTACCGAAACTTCGTGTGAAATCTGACCTTTCAACGACATATAACTTTCAACAAATAATAATAATAATAATAATAACGTTAATGATCGTCAGTCATGACATCATTAATAAAATGAAAAATCATATGACAGCTTGAATCCTTAATGCGAATACATATTAGTCTTTACCCAGTTTAGGCTTGGCTGGGACAGTTGCTTCCCTGAAGGAGTTTGTTTTCATGTTAATTAACAAAAGGAAATGTTGATAGATACTATGTCGATCCTGTCATCTTAATGTAGATATTTATGTGTAGCTTTAACTATGTAAAAGCTCGACCGCTACAATTCATGAACAACGAAAGAAGATTAACCAATCGCCTGATTATTGATACCGATAAGAGACGCCGAGGAGTACGTAGCTATGATTTAATCCTTCATTAAGCTAAAATTGGTGTACTGAGAATTAGGCCTTCAAAGTTGAGAAGGAAATAATCAAAAAGGCAAAATACCAATGAATGTGATGAAGAAAGCATTGGTTACAATTAATAGAGCAACCATGCTACAAGCCACAGGCGCCCCCCAATAGGAAGCCGTCACATATCAATTCGATAACCAATTAGGTAAAAAAATTATGTACAACAAGAATAATTCTTAATTGAAACTGAGCAGCCTTCTAGATTGAGCCCTATATTTTACTCCCAAATACATTCTACCTAGTGCAAAATTTTGAAAAATTCTTCAGACAGCCGAAATTTAAGAATTTTAGATTGATCATATTTTGGCAACTTGGGTCAAAAAGATTATAATTATTTTGAATTTTAAGTTGGTATGTCAATGGCTTCATCATGCAAGAAGCTCTTGACTTATCTTCATGTGTCCACTTCTTTATATCTAATTGCAACTTGTTTAATTATTTAAGGCTTAAAGAATCACAATTTTCTTGAAAAAGAAATCATATTTGTATATTTATTATTTATTTTATTTAATGTTAATTACATATAAGTTAATAATTACAGCTAAGTTTCATAGATAATTTCAAAGTCTTGGCATTGATTCTACTACTTTATTAAAAGTCTAGAGACTTTTCTTATTCAAAATTGACTGACCTTTTCATCTCCTTCCTTCAATGAAGCTTCACTGCATTTTCCTAGTCCCTGTAAAAGTGATCATGCATGAGATCATTCTTACATGTGCATATCATATATATATATATATATATTTGGTTGAGATTATTAACAGAAAATACAAAGACTTTTTATCAATCTCATTTTCAATCCCTCCTAGTCAAATTGACTCCAATGCAATTATCTTGTAAGAATTGAATGCTCAGATAGGATCAGGGGCAGAGCCAGGATCTTTGAATTGTGTGGGAAAGCAAAGTGTTAACATAAATTACAATATAAAAGGTTAAACGAAGAATATTATTCACATAGATATAATATAAAAAGGTAGTAAATACTTTTAGCAAATTAAACAACAAACTAGACCCAATTTTTTCAATCAATAGGTAGCAAATTCAAAAAGCCCTCCGTAAAACTCTAATATCTAATCATGACAAATACGGTGAGTCCAATATGTCCAACGCGTTGAGCTTTAAATAATGAATTCTACATTTAAGGGATATCTCCTTCAATTTCACTGCCGATAAAAGATCAAAGCTAAATGGCATCTAGAGTTTAGCCCTGTTTGACAACCTTCATTTTCAATCACATTTACGTAATAAAATATTCTGCACGTAAATTAAAAAAATTCCAACTTTTTTTTTAACCACATATTCTTCAAAAAATCACAATTCAAAACTTCATCTCCTGTTTGAAACCCATTTTGAGGGAAATTTTTTTTTGAAATAGTGATTGATGTGAGAATTTGTGGTGGAAAAGTGATGAAATTTTTTTGATTTATGTGTAATATTATTTTATTTGGAGAATGTGTGGTTGGGAATGAAAATGAAAATGAAAATGAAAATGAAAATGGAAAATTAATGGGTGTCAAACGGGGGCTAATGTGGAGAGATGGTGGATCTTTTATTGCTATCATGGCTACCGACTAGAATATTTATGGCTATTAAAGCTAACTTTATAGCTTGGGTATTGAGTCATAACTTTATGACAAAATTAAGTTTGGGCTTGCTTATTACACTATATATTTGTTTCTAGTTCATCATGTATTTATTTTCTCTTGTATACCCAAATAAGAGGAAAAATGAAAATGAAGTCCAAGCCCAAATTTAGTTTTGCTTTGCATGTCAAGGTGACAGGGTAAAACTGAATTGAGCTTAAACAGATAAAACTAGTACGAGTGGAAATGCCTTATTAGGTCCATTTATCCTAGTTCATCAGGTTCATAATAACATTGATTAGACCCACAAGTGTAGAAAGCCTATAGATTGATCCATCATTAGGCCCATTTAAGGAGTTTGGGTTCGCTTTCAAATTTATTTATATTTGGGAAAGAAATTATTAGTAAGACGTATTTTCAAATTTAAGAAATAAGATTTATTTTTTCAAAAATCAGATATTAATTTAGATTTTATTTATTAAATAATTAATTTAAAATAATTTATTAATTAAATATATTAGGGTCACAATATTATATAATTTATTATCACAATTATGTATTGGTCACAATTACAGACGCCACAGTCACAAACAACAAATTTTATAGTTCTTAATTTATTTCTCGATCACAAATTAAGTAAATTAATTAGTCACATTATTTTTTTGTCACAAATAACAAATTTATGAGTCACAACTTATTTCATGGTCACAAAATATCGAATTAATTGGTCACAGTATTTTTATGTCTCATATTATCAAATTATTGATCACAACTTAACAAATTTTTAGATCACATATTATTTATTAGTCACAAATTAATTTTATTGGTTACACATTAACCAATTTATTGGTCATAACTCACAATCAACAAAACAATTTGTGACTACCACCATCTCACCGCTACCTCTAGCAGCACCACCGCAACGGCGATGATGGCAACCAACACCACCACCAAATACCACCACGACGTTTGCATGTATCAACCACCGCCGTCGCCACCTGTACCAACCACCACTATCACATCCACCATCTCCTCAAATCTATTACGTCTTCCACCTGCACCTACACCTCAATGCACAACAGCTGCCACCACCAACAAAAAATACCTAAACAAACCATTGTCACTGCACCTCAATACACCACAACAGCCGTCCCTAACAACAAAGTTCCTAAACAAACTACCGTCAACGTCATTGCCATCACCACTGCAATACACCACAAATCCACTCAAAAACTCTCGTCACCACAAAAAATCAAAAGGAGAGAAACAAAGCCGACGGTCAGAAGGCCTCTAATGAGCGACGAGAGGAAAATGTAGATTTGCATCTGATTCGAACGAAGAGAAGGACAACAATTAGCGGCGAACTCTCACCTGCGCAGATCTCGCAGTCGGCGCCGATCCTCCCCTCGCAACAAGAGAGAAGAAGGAATAGGTGGAGAAAAGAGAGGGGATGTCGGCTGCCTTCTGAGAGAGAGAGGTGTACCGAGAGATGTAGAAACAGAAATGAGATAGAAGAGTAATTAAGGTTTGTAATAAATTTTGGTTGTATTAATAATACTAAATATTTGAATTAAAATCTGATTTTTGTATAAACAAACTTTATATTTGATTTTTAAAATTGGATATTGAAAGATATGGTTGGATATAATTTTCACTTTATATTTTCTGGCAAAACTTGAGAAATATGAAATAAAGTAGTATATTGATTTTCCTATTACATTTTGTCTTAAAAGATGTCAATTAACCATTAGAATTATATGTAACCTTTTTTTTTTTTTATAATATTCAGATGGCAAAATGAGATTTCCACGGTTAAGCTGTCCAATTGATCAAAATTTCATGCTAGTTTTAAGATATTATTACCAAGTTCCCAAATTTTCTACTCAACAGAGAGTTCATTCAACCTCAATTTTTCTATAGATATACTCACGTCTTCTACGTTTATGAGCAATGATCGAAGCAAGGTCGATGAAGAATTTGTTTAAATTCTGCTTTGAAATCGGCGAAGACAGTAGAAATAAATAAGACTGGAAACAAACGCGATTTCTTACTTTTTTATTTTATTTTATTTTTTGTAATCTTCGAAACGATTGAGCAGCATGTTGGGTCTTACCCCTTCCAATGATATGCTTCAAGTGGAATCGCTTTCTAGTGGAGGTCATTCATTCTCGAGTAGAAATGTACCCATTCTTCTAGATGTTCTGTGTTGCTACTAGGTTATTTAAAAAAAAAAAAAAAACCCTTAGGAAATCGGGATATATGTGGATGAAAGCATTTTCGTGTAAGTTTGAGAACCACGTCCACATCAATCAAAGCAATGGAAGGCCACTGAGCCTAAGGATGAGCACAAAGCCGTGCACCTCTCTCCAAGAGATAAGATTCAGACATATTCGTCCTTTTGCTCCTCTTGCTATGGGATATTAAACTAATAAGATACGTTCGATTGCGAGCATGAAAAAGAAATGATGAAAATTATACTTGTCCATTTTTTATTGGTGGATAGATGAGAGAAAATGAATAGATAAGAGAGAGGAGGAACAACACCTCCCTAAAGAAATTGTTTTCTTGTTTTCGAGGAACATATGGTCAAATGTCCAAAAGTAGGAAAATATTGTCAATCAAACACCTAAAAAATAGAAATTTGGATAGAAAAATGACATTTTCTATGAAAATTAAAGCCAATCAAACACTCTTAGGCATTAGCCGTCATTTTCAACTGTTGTTCCCCTCTGAAGTATGGATTCTTACGCATTATTCCGATTTTGCTTAGTAGAGTAATATGAGGCATGGATTCTTTCCATCCCATTCGGGTTCCAAGCCCACTTGCCAGTGTGACTGGACCCCCATTATTAATTGGGCCGTGACCTATTGATGAACCCACATCCTACAAACGAAGACCCACATAACTTTGGGCCTTAAACAAATATTCCAGCCCAACATGATTCTCTGTGCCATTAGCTTTGCAGAAGTACAATGTAAATAAAAGATGCACATAGAATTCTATTTTACATGTCAGCTTAAATCATAACTTAGCAGGCATTATGATGTACATTTTAAGCATTTGAAGGAATCTATATCATAAATTGTGTTAGTAACATATCTTTTAGAATTGAATATAAAACTTTAAAAAATAAATAGTAAAACACAACCAATTAGTCATGGAATAATCAACTGTATACACTACAAAATTATTTAACATTGTAAAAATATTCAGTCATTTACCAGTTCAATCGACTCACCAATCAAGTGACTCTCTTGAACAATGATCAAATGACTCGGTATCGTATATTCTAAAAGGAATGTATAAGTACTTCAAAAGGAACAGAAAAGAAACTAGCCTAACATCAGTGTTACCTTTTCATATCTTTATCTGATAATATTGTTCTTCTTCTTGCTGCACTTCATATTTACATTCCATGCCTGAGAAGTGGTTGCACCTGGTGATTTTCCGGTAAGATTTGATGTCTTTGTACGTGTCAATCTGCTTCAAAGTAGCCATTGATAAGAATTCAACAAAAATCATGCTTAGAGATGGAACCAATGCAGTTTAATTGGCACTATTAAGTATCAAGGAAAAACCTCAAGGCAGGACATTACCGATGCATGCGCTTCTCTAAAAATCTGGCCAAGGTTGCCCTCCGAGCCATGGCCACCGTTGGAGTATAACAATAGCCTAGTTTGTTAAATTGTCAATATGAATGCCCAAGTAATATCATTAATCATGAGTAGCAGTAGTGTAGTAGGAGAAAAAAATACCCCTTATGCTTTGTTCGGCACTAGAAGTGGCCAAGGACGACTTGCCGGCCACACACATAACGTGATTACCCTAAATCATTTAGAGATAATTAAGATAACAAACACTGAATGCATCATGGTCAATAAAGAAAGGGAGGGAGGGAATAGGAGACCTTATCTGGTATAATTTCATGGAAAACATGTGCAGCACCAGAATGCATCATGGTCAATAAAGAAGGCTGGGCTGTGGGATCAGCAACGTTCCTACAACAAACACCTAACATCAATAATTCTCTGTGCTTTATGTACCTCAATTATTAAAAATAGCACATCACCTAAAAGTTAAATTAGGAGAAACTAATTTATTTATATTCATATTTTCACCATGCTCACATAATTTTTAAACATTTCTTATATGAACAATGATGAGAGTTAAACTCATCATCTTTAATTGTTCTAATACCATAAATCACCATCTCATCTCATACGCATTCAAGTAAAACCTCTCAAAACCAACATAGTTAATCAGGAGGTAGATTTGAACACCTTAAGTCGGCAGGTTTCTTGTTCAGGTCATATAGAAAACCCGTGGTTGACGAGAGTATATTAAAAGGTGCTGGTACAAATACTAGAGAAGATTTTTCGCCCACGTTAGCTTTCTCCAGGCTGCCGCTACATGTAGAAATCATCTTATTAATAGGAACTGCCAATGTGTTATTCTGTCTCCACAAAGAGGTAGGAAATTGTATAAGATAATGCTTGCTACAACATTTAAACCGTAAAATAAGAGATAAAGCCTCGTATATAAGAAATATTTTACCAACGAACATAGATTAAGTTATATCTTATATATCATTGTAGAATGACATGAATGATCACATTGCACCATCTTAAACTTTCTCTTCACTTTTCTTAGTAAAGAATCTATAAAACACTTAGTATATCATGTCTCTTTAAATGCTATAATTTAACAAATATTAGTCCTATTGGACGAAAATTGGTGTCAGATGATCTTGTATATAATGTATGACTTGTATTTTTTCAACTATCTTCTTTCAACTTTCTCAGTTTCATGGTATTCTTTGCAGTATACATTACCGATCATAAGTTTTGTTAATTTTTTGCTTTCGCTTTATAGAAAACAGATAAAAACATCTACTTTAAATCTAAAGAATAGGAAAAACAAACCTCCCCAAAATTCAGAGGCTCTCCGTCGAAATCCACGGAAGAACTGGTACTAAGGGATAAGGATATATCAGCTCCTCGGATGGCTGCAAAAAGGTAGGAATCCAAACTGTAATCCATTAACTCATTAAAGGATAAATCAAAACCGAAATTAGGACTGATTAATCACCCAGTTATTTTCAGTTAATTAATTATATTGAAAATAATAATTAACAATCAGAAAAAAAAATTGCATATAATTTTTAAAAATCAATTAATTATCTTCTTTGGCTTACGAAATTCATAATTTTACAAGTAATGTGGTAAATAATTAGTACGATTTTGCCTAACAAACAGTGCTGAAATTTTAAAAGTGATTCAATCAGTAAAGCATGGACTGAAAACATTCAAACACACAAAAAAAACCACCAATTTAAGTAAATCTAAAAATTGATACGAGCAGAAAGGGAAGTGAAAACACAATTTGTTTACCTGAATCTTTGAATGTATTCTTCATTCTCCCTTTCTCCAATTTAGGCGACTGTTTGGAATTCAAACCCAAAAAATCTATCTCCATATCAGAGATCAGACTGAAATATCAAATCAAAGGAAATTAATTCAAAAGTTGATCATAAACAAAATGGGGGAAGAAAAAGATAAAGCTAAGGTTGGAAATGGGTATTCAGAATCACAGGTTGAGAGGCAGTGAACGGTTGCCATTATATGAACGAAGAAACACGTGCGTGCATGAAACAGGTGCCCCATTTTATGTGGACCACAAATCTGTGGGCGCGTCTGCAACTTTTTCCCATTTATTTAATATTTTAGTATCTTGCTACTTTTAGCTAATTCTAAGTATCTATTTATCAAATAATAAAGTCAGATTTTATATTAAAATAGAGACAAGAGTCAAAGAATTATTCGGGTGCGTTTGATTGTCAATATTTTTCATGAAAAATGTATTTTTTCCGTCCAAATTTTTACTTTTATGCTTTTGATTTAATTTTTTTTCATGAAAAACATTTTCATACTTTTAGTCAAGTGATTATATTTTCCTTAAAATTAAGGAAAATATTTTTATTTTCTAGGGAATTTACTCCATCTTTCTCTCTCTTATCTATTCACCAATAAAAAATTGACAAATTTATATCTTCTGAGTTGAAAACTAAGCCCTTGTTTAACACTCATTTTATGGAAGAATTCGATTTAGAATAGTGATTGATGAAAGAATGTGTGGTTAAAAAGTAAGGAAAATTTTTGGATTTATATGTAATATTATTTTATTGATAGAATGTGTGGTTGAAATAAAAAGAGAAAAAAAATGAGAAAGAGAAAGAGAAAGAAAATGGATGTCAAACAAGGGCTAAATCAATCACACATATTTAATTAATAATTTTCATACAAATAAATTCTAGGTATTTGAATTGTCTAGAATTTATTTTCTTTTCATGCAAATTTCATGCTCTCAATCAAACGCGTCCTTACTGATTTTAGAAAAGTTAAATGATAATTATGAAAGGGGTTTACTTTTTTTTTGCTTTAGACTTGTGCAGCATTCCAATTGTTACCACGTTGATTGCAAAATAAACGTTTAATGAGGATGTCTTTTTCAAAAAAAAAAAAACATGCCACGATAAAAATATACTAGGAAAAACTTTGTGAAAAAAACTACATTAAAAGATTGGTTGTCATAATATTCGACAAATTAATAATCTAACTTATACAATAAATTTTTAAATTCCAAAAAGTATTATTTATCATCATTTCATTCTTATTCAAAAAAAAGTGCTTGACATTCATCATTTCTATATGGTAGACCATAAATGACTTTATGTAATCTACCTTGTAGCTTTACAAGATGCTAATAAAAAAAAACCATGTTGATAATGTTGAATTATCTCAGCTTCATAGTTGAATATTTGATGTCATATTAGGAGGCAAGAAAAATGGCTTTATGTATGCACACATTATCTTTTAAGTTTCTATGTACACACATATCTAAACATTAGTTTTGAACATATTCATTTTTTTAGGCATACACCTATCTTGATTAATAACAAAGTAAAAATATAAAACACTTTTAAAATTTAGCATATTATTCATTAAATTAAGTAGTAATTGTTATTCATCATTTCTATATGGTATACCATAAATGACTTTCATGAAATCTTTGAATAGANATTCATTTTTTTAGGCATACACCTATCTTGATTAATAACAAAGTAAAAATATAAAACACTTTTAAAATTTAGCATATTATTCATTAAATTAAGTAGTAATTGTTATTCATCATTTCTATATGGTATACCATAAATGACTTTCATGAAATCTTTGAATAGATTTTGAATCTTGTGCCCATGCTACTCTTTTGAATTATATTTGGCCAGCGATTACTCAACAGTATCAAACCAATCACTTACAAGTCTTTTAAGTTTGATGAAGCTATAGATGCACATAGATAAAACAATGGAGGAAGGGATCCATTTAATTGGGAAAGTTTTTCTCCCTATATTCCCCAAAAAAAGCATCCAAGTTGTTATGAAATTATTGGTTTACTTATAGTTGGTTTTTTTCTTTTGTATGCACCACTTTATTGTTTTCAAAGTTTTTTACAAAATTTTAAAAAAAATAATAAAAGAAAAATAATAATATCCATATACCTCAAGGAAACAGAGAAAATCGAAGTTGCAAACTCATAAATAAATGATAATGGCCTATTTTGGAGTGAATTGCCTATTTAGTCACTGAACTTTCAGCCATGCACACAAGGAGTCACTGAACTTTCAAAATAAAGCAACTAGTCACTGAACTTTACAATTCGTCATCCCAGAAGTTACTGAGCAAACGATCGTTGATAAATTGGACGGAATTTCCACGTTGTAGCTGATGTGGCGGACAACTAATGAATTTAGATACTTCCTCAAAATTGCTACACACGTGAAAATTCTAACTTGTCAAATACGTTTAAAAAAAAAAAAAAA
>CAIGRR010362444.1:0-12386 GCA_903798365.1 Fraxinus sp. 1973-6204
GTATTAAACTTGTGAAGAACCGCTCGATTCGGTTCAGTTCGATTCGATTCGATCCGGTCCGGTCCGGTTCGGGACTTTTGGACACCCCTAACCAAACGGGCTCTTAATATTTTATTGCGACCGACAAGACAGTCAACGGTCGTCCGTGCTGATTTAAAATCTTGAATTCGCCCCTGCTTACACATAGAGTAATGCATTTTCATTTGGTTAATTTATACCATACATGCAAAAAAATTGAGATAAATTTTGCACCAAAATAAAAATCACCCCCAACACATTACACTATAACTTACACCAAATGAACAATTCTTAGTTATTATTTTCATTTTATTTATTATTAACAATTTATTAATTTATTTATTTTACTACTGCTTAAATTATTAAATAAATAATAACGTTAAATTAGGTGTAAAATATTAAATTCATCAAAATTTTAAAAAATATATTACGATTAATAGAAACACTATAAGTAAGAAAATATTAAATCATGTCATTAAATAATTGTGTTTGTTACTCTCCTAAATTGTTTGAGTATTCTTATTTTAATGAATTACGTTAAGTATTGTTGATTACATTATTAAAATTTATTAAAAATGCTAAAAAAAATAATAATAATAATTTATTGTATTAAAAATGTATAACAAAAATGGACACTATTTTATTTGCACCATTTTGCACCAAAATGGTGCAAAATTTGTTGCACATTGAAATGACTTTGCACCAAAACTTGGTGCAAAATGGTGTTTTGATGCACACATTAGTAGCGTGTTTGGTAGGACTACTAATCAGATTAAAATTGAAAATATGGCCGTTGTTGGGTCCCACTCGTCTAATAAAAGTCAACCATAACGGCTAGTTTTTCAATTTTAATCCAATTTTAATCTCTACCAAACACACTCNCTCCTGAAGACTGAACAAAAATTTAGAGCCTGTTTGGTAGGGCTACTAATCAGATTAAAATTGAAAATATGGCCGTTGTTGGGTCCCACTCGTCTAATAAAAGTCAACCATAACGGCTAGTTTTTCAATTTTAATCCAATTTTAATCTCTACCAAACACACTCTAGAATTGCTCTTAGACCGGACGTGATCCGTCAACATACCCTTTTTCCTTTGCAAGTCCCACAAGCTCGTCATGCCAATAAATTACGTCTAATGTGTCACAAACATTTTTAAGGTGTAACCCTGACAAATTGATTGCTTTAAAATGGTCTTTATAAAAGCTATTATTTTGTAAACTTCAAAGAAGCAGTTCTTGACTTTTGACTTATTTAACTTTAGAAAATGAATTATAGATTACAAAATAGTTTAATTATCTACAAATATTAAAAATAGAGTCCAGTCCATAGTTTCTCGTTTACATTTGTCAGAACATATTATGCATAAAGTACGTACTAGCAACAAGAATTGTGGACTAAAATGGTATTTTTAGGGTGTGTTTGATGCACAATATGAAGAAGAAAAAGAATTTTATGATGTGATATGATGGAAAATATGTAGTTAAAAAATAATGAAATTTTTTGAATTTACGTGTTATTTTATTAAAAAATATGTAGTTGAAAGAATGAGTTTTTTTTTAAAAAAAAAATATGTATCAAACAGAGGCTTAGTAAATTTTAATAAAATATGCTGAAATGTATAATTGAAATATTGATAAAATTGTGAGTGAGTAAAAATGAATTTGGAAATATATATTTTAAAAAAGGGTTGTGCTATAGGTACAAAACGAGTTACAAAAGGGTATCCAAAATTGCCAATGACGGCCTCCTATTGGGGGGCGCTAGAGGACCGCCTGTTTTGTACCCCATTTTATACACCAAGAATTATTCTTTAAAAAAATGGGACCAAGCATACACATAGTTTCGACTTTCGACTAGAGTATGACTTTGCTCTCATGGATTCAAGTCTTTTGCCAGGTGGGAATGCAATTCAAAAAGAGAAATTAATCCAGTGGTTAAGATTTTTTATTCAAGTTTAAAGTTGACCTATCAAGTTTGAACACACAATTAAAAAATCTTGATTAAAAATAATTAATAATGGGAAAATCAAGAGTAAAGAATTAATTATTGAAGTTAATTCTCAAACATATTAATTTTATTTTGTTTAAATGTACTGCTCGGTTGATGGACTGTCCCTTTCTCTTCCTCTTATGTGATTATTAGTTGGCCTCGGGACTTGAAATCACAAAGACCAAAGCACTAGAATCGTGGAATCTCCCTCTATACAAATTCCTAATAATATAAAAGATTAAGAACATATTTTGTAACAATTAAAATTCAAAATATAGTCATTATTGGGTTTCATTCGTCTAATAAAAGTCAACAATAACGATTAATTTTTCAATTTTAATAAAAAGATAAGAGTAATATTATTTAGGGCCCGTTCGGTAGAGATTAAAATTGAAAAATTAGTCGTCATTATTGACTTTTATTAAACGAGTGGGATCCAATAACGATTATATTTTCAATTTTAATTGAATTTTAATCCCTACGGGACCTTAAGATATCATGATTAATATATTTATCTTATTGAACAATTCTATATTTTAGAAGGACAATTATTAGAAAACATATGTAACAATTTTAGAGGAAACTAGAGAACAATGATAAATCTCTACCTATCATTATATTGGCGAGGAACAGCTGGCCATATAATAATAATAATAATAATAATCATCATCATCATCTATGTTTGGCTCATGCTTATAAATATTCATGCTTCATTTTATCTATACTAGTTTTAGCCCGTGCAATACACAAGTTCTCTTTTTTTAAAGGTTATGTTAATGAACTTAGAAAAATGAACTTTATTTAAGAAAATAAATTTACATATGATATGTTATTTGATAATTTTTTTTGTGTTTCATACTGAAATGTTATGATAGGCTAAAACATATTCATTGTAGAAAAAGATTTACAAATAGCCCATGTAATTAATACCTAGCACTAAGGAACTAAAAGAAAATCATTTTAAAACAAAGATCTATCCTGATGGAAGAGAGAATAAATAGAGCTAGCACTATTGTGATGAACATTCTGTTATACTCACAATTTAGTTGTTATAATTTATAAAACAAGCACACCAAAATAATTTATAATTTATACTCACAATGGTACAACCGTGTACACTCTCCGTGCACCACGAAGTGCACCACAAAGTACACGGAGAGTGCACTCCGTGCACCATGGAGAGGTGCATTGTCTGCACACTTCACTACACACTGTGTGTCCACACAGGTCGATCCTTGTTGGGGGTGTTGCCCCCGAACCCCCACGAGGGAGCAGTGACCTCTACCTTTTTTTTTTTTTCAATTCTACCATGTTGCCTCCGAATATCTGATTTCTTCTTGGGCTTACCATGTCTACATGGTGCACAGAGATTTTTTTTTTTTTTTATTATTATTATTTTTTACAATATGGTAATTATTAATGCTAAGGAGTTTTATTATTTTTGCTCATATTTTATGTTGAGAGATAAAAACATTGGATTTTTGGGTTATTTTGATATTTTATTAAGGTTGATTTTTTGATACAACTCGTTTCATCAATCGAATATATGTAAAATTGAAATTGGGTCAATAATTGTGGTTGCTTCCTTTTTAATCTTTCTCCAATCACCGTGTGAGTGCTTCCCTTTCTCTTTCCCCAGTCAACAATTGTGGGAAACAATTGTGGGTAAGAAGAAGTCCATAGTACCCTTTTATTTTGAAGAGATACGCGTGGATAGGTGATGGACTATAGATAAAATGGGAAAGAAAAATGATTCACAAATGAACAGTAACTGGTGGGTCACTATGGATAAAATGAGGAAGAAAAATGCTTCACAAATAAACAATAACTGGTGGGTTCCCTCTTTTAAGATAGTAGGGATATTTTGAGGGGCTCAAATGTAATATTCACTTTATAAATATTTTCCAAAACTATCTTATCTACTTTCACTTAATCAATATGATAATTATAAAATAGTACATATTAGTACATATACAAGAAACCATTGACAAATGAAAATAAAAACAATTCTTCATATTTTCCATTGAAAAAGAGTAAAAAATATATACATCATACAGGAATCAATTTAGTCCTAAAATAAAGCATATATATATTGTCATTGCCTATTCACACTCCTATATAAATGGAAAACAAATTAGCATGTATTGGTAGTAAACCGAGATGATTGAAGGATATCCCTGACTTTGTGCATTGACTAATTTTTCATTCCTAACATTCCTCCTCAAGTTTGGAATATATGTTAATAATTGCTAACTTGCCAAGTAAAGTCCAAAAATGTGAAGAACTCAACGGCTTTGTAAAAATGTCAGCTGGCTGGTGTGATGTAGATATATGAGTCATTTTGACCATTCCTTCTTGAACCTTCTCTCGTATAAGATGACAGTAAATTTCTATATGTTTTGTTCGCTCGTGAAAAACTGGGTTTGAAGCAATATGTAGTGCCGCTAGATTGTCGCAATATAAATTGGCAGGATGTGAGTGTTGGATGCCCAAATCTTGTAGGATGTACTTTAACCAGGTAATCTCACAAGAAGTTGCAGCCATGGATCGGTATTCAGCTTCTGTGCTAGATTGTGATATCGTAGTTTACTTCTTGGTTTTCTAGGAAATCAATGAATTTCCAAGAAATACGCAAAATCCGGTAACAGATCGTCGAGTATCATGACATCTAGCCCAATCTGCAACACAAAAGGCATTTAATTGGATTGAACTATCTGTGGGAAGAAAAATTCCTTGACTTGGTGTTTGCTTCACATAACGTAATACACGATAAGCTGCTTCTAGGTGTGGAATTCATGGTTTGTCCAAAAATTGGCTTAGAACATGAACCGCATATGCCAAATCAGGTTTTGTGATAGTCAAGTAAATTAGTCATCCAACAAGCATTTGATATGAAGAAGGATCATTAATATATTCGCCATCAAACTTAGTAAGGGATAAGCTCTGCTCCATGGGAAAAGAGACTGGTTTTGCCCCTAGATAACCAACATCTTTGAGAATTTCGAGAGCATACTTTTGTTGTGAAAGAATAATGCCTTTGTTGGATCGTGCAACTTCTATTCCTAGAAAGTATTTCAATTGCCCAAGGTCCTTCAATTTAAATTGATCACTTAAAAATGACTTGGTATCCTCAATGTCTTGTACATAAATGAAGAGAGCAATGAATTTACCATCTTGGGATCAGACGAACAAGGAATAGTCGGCCTTTGATTGTTTGAAGTTGGCTCTTTTGAGGGCAGTGGAGAGTTTGATAAACCATTGGCGAGATGCTTGTTTGAGACCATAAAATGATTTGTGAAGTTTGCAAACTCTTGTCTCCCCCTTTCGTCTGAAACCAAAAGGTAAAGTCATGTATACATCTTCATCAAGATCTTCATGTGAGAAGGCATTATTGACGTCAAGTTGGTGAAGGTGCCAATGTTAGGTTGAGGCCACAACAAGGAAGAGGCGAACTGTCACAAGTTTTGAACTAGAGCGGAGGTCTCACTATAATCTAATCTTCTATTTGATTGTAGCATTTGGCTACCAACCTGGACTTATAATGTTACCATCGGGTTTGAATTTGATCTTGTATACCCATTTGCACCCAACCGATTTTTTCCCTGGAGAAAGTGTCTGAAGGGATCATGTTCCATTAGCCTTGAGTGCAGCAAGTTCTTGTTGCATAGCAAGGCACCATTTGGGATCACGAACTTTCTGTTCAAAAGATGTTGGTTCTTTTTCGACTGAAAGAGAAGTGGTGAGGGCATGATGTTTGGGTGATAACTTATCATAGGAAATGAAATCAGATAAGGGATAAGGAATACCTTTTACTGTAACCATCGCCGAGTTGGATGACGAAATGTTCCTTGAAGAAAGAGAAATGCCAACATGATACTTTCGAAGATAACTAGGTGCTGTTGTTGTTCGTGTCGATCGTGAGGAAGAAATCTGTGGTTCATGGGATGAAGTTGGAGAGTCCTGGGTTGTGGAAGGAACATCAGTCGAAGTAACATCAGAGGGGATAGTTTCAGGAACATAGTTTGAAGGAGAAGCTTCTTGAGAGATAGGTTCTGATGGAATTGGTTCAGCATTGAAGTGTGGAGAAAATGATAGAGTGGGGTTGTCATCATCATATGTTGGTGGTTGGGTACTAGGAAAAGTTGGAGAAGAATGTGTTTTGGAGTATGAAAAAAGGGAAAACATTCTCATGAAACAAAACACCACGTGAAACAAAAATTTTACCAGTTGAGAGATCATAAAGTCGATATCCCTTTTGACCATATGCACAGCCCAAGAAGAGACACTGTGTGCCTCTTGTATCAAAATCCGAGGGGTGATAATGGTGTGTCGAGGCGAAACACAAGCATCCAAAAAATCGTAAATGGTCGTATGTGGGCTGTTTGTGAAAAAGCATCTCAAATGGTGTTTTTCCTTTTAGAAGAACTGTAGGTGTTCGGTTGATGAGATATGTAGTAGCTAAATGGCATCTCCCCAAAATTTCTTGGGAAGATTGGCTTGCAATGGTAAAGCTTGGGCTACATTGAGGAGATGGTAATGTTTTCGCTCCACTACATTTTGTTGTGGAGTAGAGACACAACTGGTTTGGTGAATAATCCCTTTATCTAAATAAAATTCTCATTGTAAATTCAGGGCCATTATCACTCCGAAGAATTTTGACTTTCATGGAAAATTGTGTCTCAATTAAATTGATGAATGAGGTTATGTATTTAAAAGCATCAGATTTATAATGCATCAAATAAACCCATGTACATCGAGTGTAATCATCCACAATAGAAAGAAAATATTGTGCCCCATTGATTGCAAAAATATGGTATCCTCCCCAAATATCAACACGAATTAATTCAAAAGGTGCACGAGTATGAATTGAACTCAATGGAAATTTAGAACGAGTTTTTTTGGCTAATGGGCAAATCAAACCATCAGAAACATCACAAAACTTTATGTTTGTATCTAAATGGGAAAGTAAACGCATACTCTTATTTGAAAGGTGACCAAGGCATTTGTGCCAAAGTCTTGAGGAGGTTGTTGCGATAGCCGAGTTGCATCTGGTTTTCTTCGGAGTATCAAGGTAGTAAAGTCCTCCTCGTTCAATTCCCATCCCAGTCATCGTCCCCCATCGTTGGTCCTGTAGCATACAAGTATTCTTAGTGAATGTGGCAAGAAGGTGAGAATTGCAAACAAGTTTGCTAATGGAGAACATATTTAATTTAAAAGAAGGAATAGATAGCACATCATGCAATGTAAAATCAGCCACATGAATGCTGCCTGTGTGTGACAGCCGCTAGTTCTCCATTGGGAAGATGCACAGTTCGATCAATAACACAAGATTTCGTGGTCAATAAATGAGCAAACCATGTGATTGGTAGCTCCCGTGTCAAGTATCCAACGAATTTCTTTGCTAATAATGGGAGCACAGAAGGTTATACCAGAGAGATCACTCATAACAGATGTACTACCAACATGATTAGCAACGGATTTGGACTTATTTTTATCAAGCATCGCCATGAGATTCTGGTATTGCTCTGCCGTGAGAGTGAAGGATGTGGGAGGTGTTGTTATATTGGCATCTACATGATTAGCTTTGGAAAAATTATTCTTGCACTCTCATTGATCAAACTTACCACCTGCAGAATTAATCCTTTGCAACTTCCGACAGAAGTCAATGGTGTGTCCTTGCGCACTGCAATAATCACATTTAAGGTGTGATCGGCATGTCTTTGAGGTGTGCCCAACTTTGTCACATTTTCCACATTTCAAATGAGGATTTTTAGGTGTGTTAGTTCTCTCAAAGCTTCGTGTGTTGTTTCTTACAGCAAATGCTGTGGCTCCAGACTGTAATGTGCTTTCTTTTGACATTCATCGTTGTTTTTCGTCTTGAAGGATGAGAGAGTGGGCTTTGTTAACTGTAGGAAGTGGACCATAAGCAATATTTGTCCACGAACGGTGGCATACACGTCATTCAGCCCCATGAGGAATTTAATGGAATTTTGGATTTGCTGAAATTGCAAAACTTCCTTCACAGTCCCACATGTGCAAGTTGGGATAGAACACCATGCATCACGTTCATCCTAGAGGCCCTTCAATTTGGTATAATAAGCACCAATGCTCATGTTTTCCTGTTTGCAGTCATGAATAGGCTTTTTGACATGAAAAAGGTGAACACTATTAGTGCGTGAAAATCGTTCTTTTAAATCAACCCAGATTTCATGAGCACTTTCATTGTATATTATACTTGCTCCAATCTCTTGTGAGAATGAATTAAGAAGCCATGCCTTTACAAGATTGTTGCAGCGCCTCCATCGTTGGAGTGCTGTGATGGACGTTGTTGGTGGGTGTTGAATAATGCCGGTGACGAAGTCTTCTTTATTTTTTATGCTGAGGGCCATAAGCATGGAACGACTCCAGGTACTGTAGTTTTCTTCATTCAGAAGTTGTACGACAAGTACGACCCTGGGTTGATTAGAGTGATGAAGGTAAAAATGATCATTCGGATTGTCGTATTCGTTGGCCTCAGGCTTGGCTGAGTTTTGGATTTTTTTCATAGGAAAAAAAATGTCAATTAAACAGTAAAAAGTAAGAATTTGGGTAAAAATACACATCTTCCATGAAAATTATTTGCAATCAAATGCACCATAATATTTACAAAGTGTGATAAATAATTGTAAGACTAAGACTCGGTTCATGGTTGGCATTGGCTCCTCTTTTGGGAAAGTATAAACTAATTATGCATGCAATGAAATCAATCCGAAGCAACATGGAATTGGAATTGGGGGATTCGAAATCTCTTAGCAAGATCTTTTTAAGTTTTTTTAAATGAATTTAAAGCCTGTTTCTTCCATGATTATGTGTTTTAAGTGTTTGCATGCTGTGAAAAAAAGATATATATATAATCTTGAACTTTAATCAATTAAAGCGAAGCACGTTTCCAAGTTTGAATTATGTCAAATCTTCGTACTTGCACAAAGATTTAGAAAATTGAATGTATATTAAACAAAATGATGATGATATTGCCACCATAATTTTTATTTGATACACCAGATTTTAATTGTTTTTAAGTTTCTTAATCTTTACTCATTGTAAAAAAAAAAAACTTTTTAATTTTTTATCGTCGAATTCTTATTTTCAACCTTTTATTAATTAGTACATTTCGTCCTTGATTATAATTTATACCAAAATATTTTGTTTTCATACTCTGAAATGAGGAAAAAAAAAATTTCACTTATTATTTGAACTTTAACAATACGATGAAACAAAAAGTTGTTTTATACCATTTCACTGAATTTTTGGATATAAAACTATTGTCAAATACAAAATATGTTAACTAATGAAAAGTTTGAAGTTAAGAATGATACGAAAAATCGTTAGGGACAAAAGTGTTATAATGAGTAAAGATTAAGAACTTTAATTGTAATTAAAGTGTGGTGCAAAAAAATAATAATTGTAGTGACTCTAAGCAAAATGATTTGAAAATAAATTTTGAAGTGTGAGACTATTTTTTAGAAGGATCGGAGAAAGAGAAGGGGCAGGATTGGTGTGTCACTAGATTAGTGGAGAACTTGTAGAAAGGGGCAATCCATCGAATTCACATAAAAAATCATCTATATGCACAAATGAAATCTTGCAATGCATATAAAAAGAAAATGAACCACATCTATTCTCGGAGCTAAGGTACATGAAGAATGACTTTTTGTTCCCTTTCGTGCAATGGTTAAGATATCATTTTTTTTCATATCGAATACACTGATTCGATTCCTACAATTGATATGTACTCATTTTCAACCACTTTCATTTAGCGTTCATTGTTCAGCGACCACTCTCTATTTGACTGAAATAAAGTGGTTTGAAACCTTCCTCTCTCCCAACAAGCAAGACGAGATTCTTATTTCTCTCGTATTTGTCCATATAGTCTTTTAGTATGTTGGTATATTGATATTCGGTTTATGGCCTTGCCAAAATAAGTTAAAGGATGTCGCCAAAATATTCTTTGTGATTTGAGTGAATTGTCTTTTTGCCTTTAAATGATCTTGTGGTCGGATGAGCGGTTGGTTCAAAAGTTCTAGCCCCTATCTATCTTGTGCTCTATCCATTTTAGTTTATATGAATTTGTAAACAATTATGTCCAATTAGACCTAAATTGAATGTGTATCACTTTTATTATCACTTTCAAATTTCAATATTGTCGAGGTAATTATCATGTTATGTTATTTCAAGAGAAGGAAAATGGAGTGAATGAAATTGTCCGTTGTTTAATGCCAGTTATTTCAAAGAATTGTTGAGAGTACAAATAAATATTTGGGTATGCTTAAAAAATTTACTAGTTGGCACTTATCCTACCCTTCCTTGTTTGAGCATCGATGTGTATAAGAGTTCAGCCAGTGAAGTAATAAGTAAATTCTAAAATAGATATTTTGTTTTATAAATCTTATTTTAAGTAACATTAATTTAGACCAAAATATGAAGAGATGTGTGCATGACTTGACTGACAGTCGGCAGTAGAGATTTTTGTGAATTTCATGCAAACATTATGGCTTGTAACATTATGAGATAGTTAATGATTGATTCCGGACCCTTTTGAAACTACTTTGTGCCAACTCTGAATTTAAGGACATGAACATCCCTTTTCTTCAAAAGGCTCCTATCTTTACTTGCTTTTTCATTTTTCTGTATTTTTCAATCTTATTATGCTAGAAAAGATACACATGGGTCCAATCTAATCTTGATTATGGTATGTGGTGCCTATAGCTTTTAACATGTCTGTTGCTCACAATTGGTGAGGTCAGGAAATGAAATAAACGGAAATAAGAGAGTGTTTGGTGAAGATTAAAATTAGATTTTTAATAGATTGTGATAAAAAAAATTTGAAATGCGTGGTTGAAAGATTGTGGGACTTATAAAAGATGTGATTAATATTGATTGTTTGTAAATTAACCTAAATAGTGAGATAACTAGATTAGAGATAATTCTTGGTGTTTATATGAAAAGGGTTTGGGGCCTTCTGCCAGGTTTGTTAGTTCTCTATCAACTATTTTTCCAAGCATAAAACTCCACTAGTGTCTCTGTCATAGCAATTTCGAGAGACTTCTAATGCGCGACTTCTCTGAGTTGATCCATCTTTTATTTTCTGGAATTTTTGTCATATTTGGCTATAAGTTCTTATGTCCAACCTTCAATGATTGTCTGTGTTAGTTGTTGTAGATTGATATCTTAGAGCATCGAATGGTTCAATCCGGCACTTATAAAAAATCAGAATAAACCATTTAGTTTCATGTATTTTTACAGTTTCGTTTCGATTTCGGTTAAAATATTCACCCTTAATTAAGTTTTGGGTGATTTGGTCCAAGTATTTCAAGAATCGGAACCATCTATTGAACTTTGAATATTAAGTAAAATGATTTTATTTAATTTTTTAACTTGGACTAGAATCGATTGATTTTGATTAAACTGTCCACCTAGTGAGCGCCGGGTGATTTGGTCTTATTATTTCAAGAACCGGAAATACCATTATATTTCGAGTATTTTGGAAATGAAATCAAACTGAAATCGTCGATTTCAATTAAAATATCCACCTCTATTATAAACTAATTAATTCATGTATGAATTTGATACATATTTGTGAGTCCATATATGATTTTAATATAAAGTTAAGTTCATGGATGATTTTGATACTTGAGGTAAAGTTCATGTACCCTTTGCGTAATTTACCCTTTATTGTATGATAATTGTCTATGTTAATTGCAGTAGCGGTCTAACCCTTTATTGTATGATTTTTGGGGGGCGACTAACAGTTAAACTAACAGAAATTATCCATTTGGACCTCAAGTGCTAATTTTTGAAAGATTTTGGACTGTTGGTGGTACAAAGTAAATGTTAAGGTAAAGTTTGTAAAAATGTGAAAGATTTGGGGCTGCTACTGCAATTATTCCTTAAAAATATGAAGATTATGAATTTGTAAACCTCACACTAGAAAAGACCATTGATTGACAAGGATAAAAAAATTCAACAAAACGTCACAGCTGGTTAGTAATTAAATTTTAAAGAATAATAAAATAGTTAATAAATGATATATGAAGTGGTTTTTTATTTTCTAAAGATATGTCAAAAAGGGCGGGCGGGGCCGGATCGGCCCGCACACTAAAAAGCCCATGCACAGCTCGCTTTAAAAAAAAAATCGCGCCATGCGGGCTTCCCAGCCGGTCCGGTCCGGTCCGGACCGAGAAAAAAACATGTAGCCCGGCCCGCAAGGCCGCGTGGGCCGGGTCATTGGTTCGGACCGTTCGGCCCGCTCGATTTTTTTTCACTAATAAAATAAATAGTAAATAATACATTTTATAATTAGAGTGAAAATCGATAAAAGTTACATAAAAATAAATTTTAC